>JACSYO010001883.1:360000-367500 GCA_016806645.1 Ophiodon elongatus
CGATGGAGCCGACTTCCCGAGCTCCCCCAGTGAACCTGACCCCGCTGACCTCTGCAGGGCGGCCTACGCCCCGTTCCCTCTCCCTGTGCACGTCTTACACCGCGGAGAACCGACGGTTAAATTGAATTATCATTATTATTAACATATTTATGTTCTGCGGGAAGAAAAAAAAAAAAATGATGACGCAGTAAAAATGCAAACGGCTCTGCTACATTTGTGGCACATTAACCTTCAGCGTGTCAAACTCGCCACGGAGCAAATCACATTAGGGAACGCAGTGAAGAATTAATCTGCGAATGCATTTGGGATTTTTCTTGGCGCATCTTAAATGCGTGTGACCTTGAGGGACTTCGGCCGTCATTGGGCATTTCTCACCACGTCGCTACTCCTGTCAGGGTTTTTTTTTTTTTTTACATTGTCGAGACAATAGACGGAAGAATGGACCAGTGGGACGAGTGAACGAGTGTGTGCAGGTGCTCATGGGAGTTGTAGGCTCGTAATGTTATGTTTTGTTAGTTAATTTTATTTTAATATTATTATTCTATTCTATTTGTTGTATATATTATTCTATTTGTTGTATATATTATGCATTTTTCTTATATTTTCGTATTATTATTATATTCTATACTGTGCATTTTTCTTATATTTTCTTCTTCTTATTATATTCTATTTGTTGTATATATTGTGCATTTTTCTTATATTTTCTTCTTCTTATTATTATATTCTATTTGTTGTATATACTGTGCATTGTTCTTATATTTTATTATTATTATTATATTCTATTTGTTGTATATATTGTGCATTTTTCTTATATTTTCTTATTTTTATTATATTGTATTTGTTGTATATACTGTGCATTTTTCTTATATTTTATTATTATTATTATATTCTATTTGTTGTATATATTGTGCATTTTTCTTATATTTTCTTATTATTGTTATATTCTATTTGTTGTATATATTGTGCATTTTTCTTATATTTTCTTATTATTATTATATTCTATTTGTTGTATATATTGTACATTTGTCTTATATTTTCTTATTATTATTATATTCTATTTGTTGTATATACTGTGCATTTTTCTTATATTTTCTTCTTATTATTATATTCTATTTGTTATATATATTGTGCATTTTTTCTTATATTTTCTTATTATTATATTCTATTTGTTGTATATATTGTGCATTTTTCTTATATTTTCTTATTATTATTATATTCTATTTGTTGTATATATTGTGCATTTTTCTTATATTTTCTTCTTCTTATTATTATATTCTATTTGTTGTATATACTGTGCATTGTTCTTATATTTTATTATTATTATTATATTCTATTTGTTGTATATATTGTGCATTTTTCTTATATTTTCTTATTATTATTATATTCTATTTGTTGTATATATTGTGCATTTTTCGTATTATTATTATATTCTATTTTTGTATATATTGTGCATTTTTCGTATTATTATTATATTCTATTTTTGTATATATTGTGCATTTTTCTTATTTTCTTATTATTATTCTATTCTATTTTTGTATATATTGTTCTTACCTGTATTTCCCTTTGCAGGATTAATAAAGTAACTATCTATCTATCTATCTATCTATCTATCTATCTATCTATCTTTGATGAGTGACTTATTTTAGATGCCTTTTTGAGACTTTTTTATTTCCAAATTCCAAACGTATGAATGTATAAATAATGTGGAAACAATCTGCTTTGTTTATACAATCAAACAATTATTTAAGTTTTTGATTGTTTTTTTCTATCAATTCTGTATTTTCGGGAGGACAAACCTTGAAGACGAGCAGGATGAAGAGCAGCAGCAGGACGATCTGGACGCTGATGACGAACAGCTGGGAGAAGAGGTGAGCCAGCATCGTCTCCAGAGAGCTCACACCTGGAAGACAGACACAGATAATGAATATATTAATATTCTGTCACGAGCCAAGTCCAAATTTTAATAGTTACAAATGTTATTAAGCCTTTTTTTAAAGCTATGAAATCAATAATTCACAGTGAGTGATAAACAAAACAACTTCATCTGCAGCTTCACATTCTGCTCTGATCAGCTCACTCCCCCTAGTGGTCACATCTCAAATTACACACAAGAAGAGGAACATCGATTGGATTCATTAACGCACAAAATAAGCAGAATTATTGAGCATTATTTCCCCCACAAACTAAAATAATACGCACTTTTTGAGGAAGTCTGTCTTTTATTGAGTAAAGATGTCAATATTCAACCGTATAGTAAGTTATATATGATGCTATAAAGCTAAAATGTGCATTTTAAAAGAAATAAGTGACATTTTAAGGACAAAAAGGATCCCAACTTTGTTTAGAAGGGAATCAACTGATGCAGAAATGAACAATTCCATACTACAAACTAATTGTATACAGTATTTATGTACTAATCTAAAATATATGTAACAGGTAATGATGCAATACATGAGCCCTTTTTCAAATATTGAATACTTCTTTTAAGTTTACAGTCGTAGCAGTTTATTCTGTATATAGTTATTAAACTCTGTAGTGTACTTACACCTGCACTGACTACTATGTTCACACTGTATATATCTAGTACATTCATACCCCTTACTCTTTAATTCACATTATATTAATTATAGATTTTATTCTGTATCTTACTCTGCACTTTTACTGTTTTTTGCACTTAGAATGTTTTACGCTGTGCAATGACACTACAGGGTAATCTAATCTAATCTAGTAGAGTAGTAGACGCATCTTCGGTGTCGCTCTGCAGGAGCAGCGTGACCTTTGACCCCCTCACCTGCGACCCAGCACCTGTCCAGAAGCCCCTCCTTCCTCTCCAGGACGAAGGAGAGAGCGGTCAGACCCACGGCCAGGTAGAAGGTGATGCTGGAGGGCCGGAGAGGAGGAAGAGGAGGAAGAGGAGGAAGAGGAGGAAGAAGAGGAAGAGGAGGAAGAGGAGGAAGAGGAGCAGGAAGTTAAATGGCAGGTTGTCCGTTGAAAAGGTTGCTGGTTCATTCATAAAAAAGTTGTTCATCACTGACCTGAGAACAGCTCCGGGAGTCACGAACGTAGTGAAGTCCGTGTTGATGCTCCCGTAGATCGGCTCTTCAAACTGCCAGAAACAAAGGATTCAAAGTCACTTTTATTACACATTTAAAGCTAAATATAAATGTATTTACTATATTTACTGCTGCAGTGGAATTATATATATATATATGTATCGTTGTCAACTTGTTTGCAAAGTAGTGTCTCTTTTAAGATGTCAATACAAGCAGGTTTTATGCCTTTATTACACTCATTTATTTATTATTATTTATTTATTTTACCTTTATTGGCAGCGCGACCAGGTACGACAAACTCCCCAATTTATTCTCCACAAAACTCTGCAAATAGACGACAGAGAAACAAACTCAACAAGTTAAACAATACTGGGTAAAACATATTCATTATATGAGGATGGTAGTACAAATAAAAGTAAAACTTTATTAATACAGCACTTTTCAAAAGAAATAAACCGGGATTAAAAACACTTCAGGACGGCAGTGAGGTAAATAAAATCAGATAATTACAAATAATACAAAAGTAAAATTATATAAGATTAAAAAAAAGAATCAATAATAATTAAAAAAAAAAAGACATTAAGAAATTATTCCATTTCAGTGTTTTCACAAAGCTGTAATTAAAAACTAACTAAAGATTATTTATCTGACACGTACGAAGAGTTTGGTGTTAGAAACCAGTGCCTTTATCATCAATATGCAATACTGATGATGCATTTTAAGATAGTGTAATTATATATATATTTATTTTTTATATATATTTTTATATATATATATATATATATACAAAATAAATAAAATATATACAGTATATATATTTATTTTGTATATATATTTATATATATATATATATATATATATATATATATATATATATATATATATATACACACAAAATAAATAATATATATAAAAAAATATATATAATGTATATAAAAAATATATAAAGTGTTATTATATATATATATATATATATAACTTGAGTTTACACAGTAACGTCGTTGTACTTGCTGGATGTGTTGAGTGATTTCTGATTTATCTCTCCAAGTAAAATCATCTAAATATTTTCATGAGGCTCCAGTTGACAAAACAAACAGAGGAAAATGTATTTATTTATTTATTTATTTTTACCTGAAAGGCCTCGTGTAGCTTCTTCTGCAGCATGAAGGCAATTTGTCGATCTAGAAAAAAAAACATAAACATAAACAACTTCAGCTTGTCAGATTTACAGTAGATGATATCTGAGTGCTATATTTCTACTGGGACTATGTATATTTCTAAATGAATATTTTAGTGCATGCACAGTACACGTTAATCCTTTAAATTTTTATGAAACATAAGACGAATGTGAATAATTTAAATTTAATTTAATTCCTGATTTCTGGCAAGAAATCTCACAAAACACATGCAGGAATATCTCTTCATTCACAAACTTCTTTAAATTGCACCTGTAAGTTTATTGCAATGAATGCAACATAATGAAATTGACCCATTTCTGCAAAACAACACAACAAACAGAGCAATCCTACTCGTGAGGTCCAGCCAGACGTGCACCGATCCTCCGTCCACCACCTCTCTGGAAACCTGCCGCTCCATCATCCTGCAGAATCAGGGACTTGGTCATAATCCAAATTTTTTGCAATACGAACAGAAATACTTATAAATATAAATATATATAAATATATACTTAAATATAAATATAGGGTTAAGATGCTGCAAAAGGCCGATTTTCTGCATATTGTCTCCAAGTCATCTGAGGATGTTATAATGTACGGAATTCAGCAAATGTAACTTTATTTTAACTGTTTAATGTCTCGCTCCACCTAATTTGTAACAAACCCTGAAATATATCTACAATAATAAAAATAATAATGTGCTGTTTAGAGGCAGACGTTCTTGCAGGCGAACGTAGAACAACTCTGCAGCTAATGACTTAATTATTTTATAATCTACGGATCAGTTTCCTGATTATTTAATTAATCACTTGGTCTATAAAATGTCATAAAAGTACTTAAAAATATCTCTCCCGAAGCCCCAAAGTCTTCAAATTATTTGCTGCAACTTTATTTGGACAAACACTTAAAGTTATTATTTAAACTTTGTTTATAAGAGATTTTTTTCCCCGTTTAATTAATAATAGTTACATTTTCCTAAACGTATCACATGTTACCGTCTGCATTAACTCCTTACCCATCATGCCTCGTTCACACAGTAACCAACAGACATTGAACAGATGCAAACTTTTCACCTGATAAACACACACACACACACACACACACACACACACACACACACACACACACACACACACACCCACACACAGAACTGTGATTCACAACAACAACTCGTGACCTTTACACTCAAGGACTGACTCATCCTCACATGATGATATAATGATGAGTTGTCGTGGTTTGATTTATGTGTGAGAGGCGGAGAGAGAGAGAGAGAGAGAGAGAGAGAGAGAGAGAGAGACAGAGAGAGAGAGAGAGACAGAGAGAGAGAGAGAGAGACGAGAGAAGTCATTGGGACTTCTTTCACCACCAGAACCAACAGCGGTCGGTTCCAGCAGAGGGAGACAGAGACTCACATGACGGAGCTCTTGGTATTAGCCCTAAAGCATCCCCTCTTTATGGTCTGTTTGACTCTAAATGGACCATAATTTACTAAATGAACATCATGCTGTATTGAAGAAGACTTGAAACTAGAGATTGAGACATAAACTCATGTTTACAATGTTTACTGAGGGAATAAATCAAGAGAGAAGTAGAGTCATTTTCTATAGACTTCTATACAACCAGAGGAGTCGCCCCCTGGTGGTCAGGAGTGAGAATGCAGCTTTAACACATGAAGCTTTGACTTCTATACAACCAGAGGAGTCGCCCCCTGGTGGTCAGGAGAGAGAATGCAGCTTTAACACATGAAGCTTTGACTTCTATACAGCCAGAGGAGTCGCCCCCTGGTGGTCAGGAGAGAGAATGCAGCTTTAACACATGAAGCTTTGACTTCTATACAACCAGAGGAGTCGCCCCCTGGTGGTCAGGAGAGAATGCAGCTTTAACACATGAAGCTTTGACTTCTATACAACCAGAGGAGTCGCCCCCATGCAAGTTTAAGACACTTCAGTGTTGGCTTCACTTTCTTGTCTGGTTCATATATGTGCTCACATCTCTTTAATATGTGTGTGAAATGTATTCTGAACCCTGCTGTTTCTCTGTGACGGTGTTTACTGAAAGAGCGGCTGCACACTTAAACATGTTTTTAAGCTATAAACTAAATGATATGTGATGTAACACGTCAACGCTGGTGACATTTCTTTCCAAATCTATAAAAAGAAATCTGCATTTTAATGGTTGTGAATGACTCAAAACCCCATCTACGTCTGATAAACAGTTAATCCATCACATTCAGTAGCTGAATACTACTGCAGCTGTGATATGGACGACATACAAGTAACATATCTGCTCTATTATTGATGACTTGAGGAGACTTTCATCTCCACGAGGACATAAAAACGTCAGAGGGCAAAATGCAGGAAATGGTATTTTATATTGTCTACATGAGTCATGTCGTGGCATTTATTGATTAGCTATTAAGTGACGACTCCTCTCACCTTTTCGTCAGGTAGCTGGTGAAGTTCTCTCCGAAGCCGACGACACCCCAGTACTCTCCGTTATAGATCCCATCGAAAGCATCCGCATGCGACAAGTTCACCTGTGGATGTGTGAAGAACAATGTCTGTGTTATCAAACACCATTTTTATGTCTTTGTGGGGATAAAAGACTCAAAGCAGATATTATATGTCACTTGTTGCCTCTAAAGTTGCCAATGTCATCAAGTTGAGCAATAGCAGGGTTCAGAATACATTTCACACACATATTAAAGAGATGTGATCACATATTTGAACCAGACAACAAAGTGAAGCCAACACTGAAGTGTCTTAAACTTGCATTCTCTCTCCTGGCCACCAGGGGGCGACTCCTCTGGTTGTATAGAAGTCAAAGCTTCATGTGTTAAAGCTGCATTCTCTCTCCTGACCACCAGGGGGCGACTCCTCTGGTTGTATAGAAGTCTATAGAAAATGACTCTACTTCTCTCTTGATTTATTCCCTCAGTAAACATTGTAAACATGAGTTTATGTCTCAATCTCTAGTTAATGTGTTTGTATCCAGTGAACGCTAAATACTTTGCTCCAGATGTTTGTTCTTGAGCAGAGAAACAAGAAAAGGGAAGTCTTGATGTTTCTTCTGCTGCGAGCAGAAGTGAAACTTTAAATCGCTCTCGAGCGATTCACACCTCAAAGCATCCGAACAAAACACAGACGCGACCCGCTTCCTGTTCTGGGTTCGTGTACCTGTAGCACGCTGGCGTTGTCCAGGAAGGAGAGCAGCGATTGGCTGTAGGCGGAGGGGGAGGTCTCGTTGTTCACCACGGCAACCTGGATCCCGTT
>JACSYO010001884.1:0-23058 GCA_016806645.1 Ophiodon elongatus
ACATTAGTGAGAGAGAGATTAGTGAGAGAGAGAGAGAGATGAGGGGAGAGAGAGACATTAGTGTGAGAGAGACATTAGTGAGAGAGAGAGAGTTATTAGTGAGAGAGAGAGACATTAGTGAGAGAGAGATGAGGGGAGAGAGAGACATTAGTGAGAGAGAGAGACATTAGAGAGAGAGAGAGCGAGAGAGACATTAGTGAGAGAGAGAGATGAGGGGAGAGAGACATTAGTGAGAGAGAGAGAGACATTAGTGTGGGAGAGAGAGACATTAGCGTGAGAGAGAGAGAGAGAGACATTAGTGTGAGAGAGAGAGAGATTAGTGTGGGAGAGAGAGACATTAGTGTGAGAGAGAGAGAGAGAGACATTAGTGTGAGAGAAAGAGAGATTAGGGGAGAGAAAGACATTAGTGTGAGAGAGAGACATTAGCGAGAGATAGAGAGAGACATCAGTGAGAGAGAGAGATTAGTGAGAGAGAGAGACATTAGTGTGAGAGAGAGACATTAGTGTGAGAGAGAGAGAGAGAGAGGGGGATTAGTGAGAGAGAAATTAGTGGAGAGAGATTAGGGGGGAGAGACATAGTGAGACATTAGGGGGGAGGGAGAGAGATAGGGAGAGACGTTAGGGGGGAGAGAGAGAGAGAGATTAGGGGGAGAGAGAGAGAGAGAGAGATTAGGGGGGAGAGAGAGAGATTAGGGGGGAGAGACAGAGAGACATTAGGGGGGAGAGAGAGAGAGAGCGAGAGAGAGAGAGAGACAGACAGACAGACAGAGAGAGAGAGAGAGAGAGAGAGAGACAGACATTAGTGAGAGAGAGATGAGGGGAGAGAGAGAGATTAGTGTGAAGATTGGGGGAGAACATTAGTGAAGAGATGAGGAGGAGATTAGGAGACAGACACCTACAATAAAGTTCTCCCCACAACCCAAAGCCGTGCTTTGAACAGTACCCATGATGCACCTGGTCCTGAAGCAGAGCTAGCGTGTCTGTAGCTACCAGGAGGAGCTAACAGGCTAACCTGTTAGCTACCAGAAGGAGCTAACAGCCTAACCTGTCCATCAAACTCCGTCAGGAAACCGCTGTTTTAATGATGCCCCGCCCTCAAAACCACAAACCTTCATGGTAGAACATAAACTTTAAAGTCTGCTTCGGGGTATAAATGATCCTCAGAGGGGTTTCAGTGTCTTTCTCCTCCACAGTGAAAGCTCGTCCTCTAGCGGAGGAGAGGAGGAGGTGCACGGGTGATCACCTGACTGCTCTCTTCCTCTCCTGCTTCCTTCCTCTGCGTCCTAACCCAGAGCACCTGCTTCAACCGCGAGCCGCTGCGGCCAGACACAGGCATGACGTCACGGGACCAAGGCATGACGTCACAGGACCTACTGACTAAACGCTAACGACCAGCCCGGTTACTGAGAGCTGTTCGTCTCAACAAAACGTCTGTTCACAGTGACGTCATCCATCAAGGTCACCCGAACCTTTAAATACAACATGGCGGCCTAGAAGCAACACGAGCGTTGGTGGTATAGTGGTGAGCATAGCTGCCTTCCAAGCAGTTGACCCGGGTTCGATTCCCGGCCAACGCAGACTTTTTTTTATGCCCCCAAACTGATAGAGAGGTGGAGCAGGGACCCTACTATATATATATTAAACTGTGTTTTATATTAAACTGGGCCTAGTGCCATGTATACACACACCTTGTTATTGTGCATTTAATACTAAGCTATTCAAATAATACACAGGTTCAAATATTCATGTTTTTATTTTAAACATGTGAAGGTCCAGTGAGTAGGGTGGCCGTGCCACTGCTTGTTTATAAACACACCTCGTCAACTGATACCTATATCAACGTTGTATGTCAACTGCATGATAATCATGCTACAAGCTATTCAAACTGACCTTTGTATTTTTATTTACTGAAAGATAACATCTTCTGCCTCCATGTATCCATTCACTACAACATGTTAAAAAGAAAAACCAAGATGGCGACCGTTATAAAACAAGATGCTGTAGTTTCAAAATCAAGATGGCGACTGTTATAAAACAAGATGCTGTAGTTTCAAAACCAAGATGGCGACTGTTATAAAACAAGATGCACAAGATGACTCCTTTACGACGCCAGTTACTTTATTCAAACATTCAACAGCGTCGTGAGATGAACATTTACAGGACTTTAATAGAACATTCACACTTTAACACTGATATTCATCAGGAAAGTCAAAGGCCCCTCATACAAATGTGTACAAATATATATACACATATATATATATATATGTATGTGTATGTATATATATATATATATATATATATATATATATATACACACACACATATATATATATATACACACACACATATATATATATATATATATATATATATATATATATATATATATCTTAAGATATCTGGGAACAAAGTGTTCATGTTTAGTCTGAAGCTGAAATAAATGTTTAATTAGTAAAGTCTTTTAAGTCTGAGGCCACAAGAAGAAAACAAGAAGAAGAAGAAGGAGAAGAAGAAGGAGAAGGAGAAGGAGAAGGAGAAGAAGAAGGAGAAGGAGGAGAAGGAGAAGGAGAAGGAGAAGGAGAAGGAGAAGGAGAAGGAGAAGAAGGAGGAGAAGGAGAAGGAGAAGAAGGAGGAGAAGAAGAAGAAGGAGAAGTAGAAGGAAGAAAAGAAGGGAAAAGAAGGAGAAGAAGGAGAAGAAGGAGGAGAAGAAGGAGAAGAAGGAGAAGAAGGAGGAGAAGGAGAAGAAGAAGGAGAAGGAGGAGGAGAAGAAGGATAATCAGAAGCCGTGGTCGGAGAACCATTTCGCTCTGGCGACCACGTCGTTGGAGAAGTCTCCGTACAGCGTCACGCTGTCCAGCTGATCGTAGCTCAGCTCACGGACTCTTTCCTCGCCGGAGATGTAACAAGCCAGCGCTCCTGAAACACAGACGGGGAAGCTCATGAGGACACAACAACAACAACAACAACAACAACAACAACAACAGAGGTTTCAGGCACAAACTCCATCGCAGGCAACCCTCTGGGTCTGAGGGCATTTACTGATCTGTACATATCTTCTTAGATTCACCTTTAAAGGAACTTCATATGAGACGTACCCATGTGTTGTATGTGATAATGTGCAGAACAACCTCAGCTCTCTATATAACGAGGCACCAGTTGTCCTAAGGCACTGTGTACAGGGATCATTTGGCCATAAAGCTGAAAAATTGAAGTCAGATTTTAATTCTTCAAATCTCTTGTGAAAACATAACGTTACTCATGTGAACTGTTCTGGAGCTTTAAATATGTTTACCAAAGTCTTAGGTTCACAACAGTGGTGGAATATACGGATAAAATAGAGATAAATGTATAATAAATGTCTAGAACCAGATTTTATAATGTGTTTTTTGAGTAGAAGTGATGTCTGTCTCCACTTCCACCAGCTGTCAGAGGGACTGAGATCAAATGGGACTGAGTCATTACTTCATATACAGATCAAGCTTCATGGGATGTGTGCAGATGAAACATGAACATTACAACCGTTTGTGTTCAAACTAAATATTAACTATATCTCTGAAAGTACGTCTCTAACTGTAAACGTTCTCTCTTACTTCCTCTCTTCTCTCTGAGTTCCTGCTGATCTCAAGACTGTTTCTGTAGCGTGGTGGTGGGTAGGTCCTTAGGGTTACTGGTGTCCATTGGTTAGTTTCATACTGAATGTAAACACAGTGTTTCTGTAGCGTGAGGTGGTGGGTAGGTCCTTAGGGATTTACTGAGTGTCCATTGGTTAGTTTCATACTGAATGTAAACACAGTGTTTCTGTAGCGTGAGGTGGTGGGTAGGTCCTTAGGGATTTACTGAGTGTTCATTGGTTAGTTTCATACTGAATGTAAACACAGTGTTTCTGTAGCGTGAGGTGGTGGGTAGGTCCTTAGGGATTTACTGAGTGTCCATTGGTTAGTTTCATACTGAATGTAAACACAGTGTTTCTGTAGCGTGAGGTGGTGGGTAGGTCCTTAGGGATTTACTAAGTGTTCATTGGTTAGTTTCATACTGAATGTAGACGGACACATGAATCCACTAATGAGGTGAGAGGCGGAGCTCGACACCCACGAATCACACGACACATCGATGCTCCTAGCTCGCTGTGTGAGTCATGTACGATCTCGTGAGAACTAGGAGATGGAGGTGGAGAATCTACAGATTCCGTGGACATCTTAACCAGATCTCTGTGCCGTATTATCGCAGAGCAATTAATTTAAACATCGAGTAAACACCGCGTAGACGCGCCGGCGTGTCCGTCGACCCCAGAGAGTTAAAGGAACAATTCAAACTCCCATTTAAAAACAGATAGAACATGTTAATTAGCTGGATGTTGTCTTTAGACAGAGCCATGCTAGGTCTTTCCGTCTGTTTCCAGTCTTGATGCTAAGCTAAGCTAGCTGTTTCCCTCTGTTTCCAGTGTTTATGCTAAACTAAGCTAGCTGTTTCCCTCTGTTTGCAGTCTTTATGCTAAGCTAAGCTAGTTGCTTCCCTCCTTTAAATAAACTTACAGACTATTCGGTTTGTTTTTAAAAAGATAAATCGACTCAAATAATTGATTTTCACAGTTTTCTGATTTTACGTATTCAAAATGTCCTTCTGACAAAAGTTATATAGAATTATATTATTATCTGAAATGCTGGAACCACTAATATGTTTATAATTATTTCAGCTCAATTAAAGTCATTTTTCAAACAGATTTTTAAAGAATATTTTCTCAGTCTCTTTGGACTTTTACCTTTCAGCTGCTGTTCTTTGCTCCATTCAGGGTGCTTCCTCCTCATGGTCTTGATGAACTGGATCAGGATGGTGACTCCCTGGTCCACGTTCTCTCTGCTGTACGGCTGTCCCTTCATTGCGTGGTAAAACGTATTGATCTGCAGCCGAGGAACACAGAACCTCCATGAGTCTCACACACACACACACACACACACACACACACACACACACACACACACACACACACACACACACGAGGCCGAAGGAGTCGCGGTCGGACTCTCCGTAGCCGTCGGCTCTCAGCATGGTTCCAGCCCAAGACTGTCTGGAAATGATGGCAGCGATCAGAGCGGGGGAGATACCGAGGCTGCAGGACACCAGAGACTTTAATAGAATATAAAATATAATACCTGCATCTTCAACCGTTAAACAATAATAATAATAAAGAATATATTTAAGTTCCAACCAACAGAAGCAGAGAGTTCTGTTTACCTGCAGAATGAATGAGACTCAAAGCTACCACAAAGAGACACATAGTAACCACAAAGAGACACATAGTAACCACAAAGAGACACAAAGCAACCACAAAGAGACACAAAGCAACTACAAAGAGACACAAAGCAACCACAAAGAGACACAAAGCAACCACAAAGAGACACATAGTAACCACAAAGAGACACAAGCCCACCATGCCAAGGCCCAGCAGCCAAGGACCTACTCAAAGAGACACAAAGCAACCACAAAGAGACACAAAGCAACTACAAAGAGACACAAAGCAACCAAAGAGACACAAAGTAACCACAAAGAGACCAAAGTACAAAGAGACCATCTACAAAGAGACAAATGTAAAGACAAATGTAACCACAAAGAGACACATAGTAACCACAAAGAGACACATAGCAACCACAGAGACACATAGTAACCACAAAGAGACACATAGTAACCACAAAGAGACACAGACCACAATACAGAGACACATAGTAACCACAGAAGAGACACATAGTAACCACAAAGAGACACTAAAGCCACAAAGAGACACATAGTAACCACAAAGAGACACAAATACCACAAAGAGACTAAACCAAGGACTACACCATAGTAACCACAAAGAGACACATAGCAACCACAAAGAGACACATAGTAACCACAAAGAGACACATAGTAACCACAAAGAGACACAAAAAGCCACAAAGAGCCACAAATAACCAAGAGACAAGTAACCACAAAGAGACACATAGTAACCACAAAGAGACACATAGCAACCACAAAGAGACACATAGTAACCACAAAGAGACACATAGTAACCACAAAGAGACACAAAACGACCACAAAGAGACACATAGTAACCACAAAGAGACACAAAGTAACCACAAAGAGACACAAAGTAACCACAAAGAGACACAACGACCACAAAGAGAAACAAAGTAACTACAAAGAGAACAAGTCAAGTCCAGCAGGGACACTCGGAGACGAGGACGCCAGCCGCCGGACTCAGAGAGGACAGACAGCTGGTTGTCTGCAGACCGCCGGACAGACAGGTGGACCTGAGACACCTGAGCTGCACACACACACACACACACACACACACACACACACACAGAGACACACACACACAGAGACACACACACACAGAGACACACACACACAGAGACACACACACACACACACACACACAGACACACACACACAGAGACACACACACACAGAGACACACACACACACACACACACAGACACGCGCGGTCAAACAGACTTTGGTCAAAGAGAGAAAATCTATCGTCTCTCCACCAAACTACAGATCGAATGAAACGTTTAAACGTTATAAAAGTATTTTATTTAAAAACTATAAACGTTTGAACTTATAAAACTATATTATCACTAATTCTGTTTTATTTAAAAATCATCTGTTTAGAGGTCAGTTTGTGAGTAACGAGGGTCCTGAATGTTACGCTGTGTTTTGTTTTTAATGGAGAAGGAGAAGGTGGAGAAGGAGAAGGGGAAGGAGAAGGAGGAGAAGGAGAAGGAGAAGGTCAGGTTAAAGGTCATGAGGTCACCTGTAGGTGCCGCTGTCTTGCTGTCGGACCCCCAGCAGCTTCAGGGCTCCGCCCTCCAGCAGAACCGTCCTCCCCACGTAGTCCGCAGCCTTCTCCTTCACGAGCTCATCCCCATCGCGGACCACGTGGACCGTGACCGGCGCCGGGCCGTCGACCCGGGTCCACTCCACCGCGCCGCTGACACCCGCACAGGAGATTCGGGCCGAGGGTTACCTGGAGGCACGTTTCATTTAATATAAAATATATAATAAATATCAATTAATTTAATTTAATTTAATTTAATAATTTGTTTTTCATAATATTGTTATTATATTTTCTTTAAATTAGCAATAAATTACTAATTGGACTAAACAATGGACCAATTATAATACCATTTATGTTTTTAACAAACAAAACAATCGATTAATGGATAAAATAATCATCAAAGAATCATTAGTTAATATTTAAAATGAGCTCCTGACATGAATGCATAATAGTAGAAATGCGTAATAATATTATATAATAGACTAATTAGTAATAACAGACTAATATATATATATATACACATATATATACATATATATACATATATATATATGTGTATATATATATATATATATATATGTATAAATAAATAAATAATATTAGAACAGTCACAGTTTAATACTTTAACTACATTTATCTCATTAAACTTTTACTGGAGGAGCAGTTTCATAAGTACAGAGTAAAACTGTGGTGTTAGTACTTTTCCTGTAGTAAAGCTGTGGTATTAGTACTTTTCCTGTAGTAAAGCTGTGGTATTAGTACTTTTCCTTTAGTAAAACTGTGGTATTAGTACTTTTCCTGTAGTAAAGCTGTGGTATTAGTACTTTTCCTGTAGTAAAACTGTGGTATTAGTACTTTTCCTGTAGTAAAGCTGTGGTATTAGTACTTTTCCTGTAGTAAAACTGTGGTATTAGTACTTTTCCTTTAGTATACAAATGACATCACTGACCTGCTGTGGGCGGAGCCACGCTGCTGAATAAACAACCGCAGAAGAAGAACCCGCTCAGCTCCATGTTGAGAGACGAGCATGTGTTGGGCTGGAAACAGCCGAAACTGAAAGGAAAGCTACGGAGCATGCGCCAACTGACCATGTGACGTTTGTTGTGACTAACTTCCTGTCCTTTACAGGGCGGGGCGTTTACTACCAGGATGTTCAGCTTCTGGTCACATTGTGCAGGATGGAGGCCCTCAGACACGTTGAGTCCTCTGTGAACTCCTTAAGGCAGCATCAGATGCAGACTTTTGCACGAGGGAATCACCCACAATTCATAGCGATGCGACGTTAAACACACAGTTACCATGGAAGCATGAAGACGTAAACAAAGGTAAACAAAGAGGAGGGCACGTGTTCAGCCTGGTGTGTTACATTTACTTCATGTGACAGGAAGTACGGCTGAGCTCATGGGGGGTGTAGAAATACCACGACATTAACAACAGGTGAGGTTCAGACCAACCACAAAGACACAAAACAACCACAAAGACACAAAACAACCACAAAGACACAAAACAACCACAAAGACACAAAACAACCACAAAGACACAAAAACAACCACAAAGACACAAAACAACCACAAAGACACAAAAACAACCACAAAGACACAAAGACACACTAAACGATGCAGTTGTGTAGTGTGTAGTTTGTCTCTTTCGGTCCAGGCGTCTCATCAGAGACATTTCGTCTCCGTCCAGCTGAACTCCATCCATCCATTATCCAAACCGCTTATCCTTTTTTTTTAGGGTCGCGGGGCGCTGGAGCCGATCCCAGCTGACATTGGGCGAAGGCAGGGTTCACCCTGGACAGGTCGCCAGTTCATCGCAGGGCAGACATCTGAACTCAATAAAGTTAAAACACACGTTCATGACGGATATGAAAAAGTTTGTTTATTCTTTTCTTTGTTTCTTTTCTTTTACAAACATCAAGTGGAAACAGTGAAGAGATTTAATGAATGTTTAATAAAAACATGTTTGATTATAAGTTATTAAAACATTCAAAGAAGATATTAAATCGTATATTTAAACAAAGTGACATAAAATAAAGGAACTGATAAAAGAACCCATTTCATGGGAGTTGTAGTTCTTTATGTTGGTTGTTGACAGGAAGTGATGTCATGACTTTCATCCATTGGGCCGATCCCGTTTCTTTGGAGGTCACCTGACTGATGACATCACAGAGCTGCCTCGCTCTCAGGAGGTGTGGTCACACCCCAGGGCATGCTGGGTAAGTAGTGTGCCAGCCACTCCCCCCAGCTGCTCCTGGGCCCCTCCTCCTGGACCCCACCTCCCCCTCTTTTCACCTCCCACCCCCCCACCACCCAGTCCAGCTCCTCCCCCCCTGCTCCCGCCTCCTCCCTCTCCTCCCTCAGAATTACGCTGTAGCGCTTTCTGGAGACTCCTCCACTCGTCTCGTCTCCTCGCGTCCTCCCTCCCTCTTCTGCGGAGACCCGACACTCCTCCACCACGTCCCTCCATCCCTGCACCTCCTGCTCTTTGCTTGAGAGACGGTACAGCGTCTTCCTGTACACCCCCTTCTCCTCCCTCCCTCCTCTCCCTCCTCCTTCCTCTCTCGCCGCTCCTCCTCTTCCTCCTGTCGGCTGCAGAGTGACGAGGAGTCGTTCCTCACCTCCTTCACCTCCCTCACCTCCTTCACCTCCCTTACCTCCTTCACCTCCCTCACCTCCCCTTTCCATCGTGTCTCCTCCCTCTCTGTGGATGAACAGCACAGAGCGATACAGCGCCATCACTCCTCCTCCTCCTCCTCCTCCTCCTCCTCCTCCTCCTCCTGCCACCTCCCTAACCTCCTCCTTGTTGTAGGTCAGCAGCCTCACCACCTCCTTGCCTCCTCTCCTCCTCACCAGCGTTGCACACAGCGGCCTATAAAACCTCCTGTACAGGACGATCGTCCTCACCAGAGCAGTCACAGCACACGCCGCCGACGCCGCGCACAGCATGAGGCCTCCTGCGAAAAGCCAGAAGCAGAACGCCGCCACACCTCGGACCGCGGTGATCCGATCGCCGGCTACCTCCTTCAACGCCAACGAAGGAGTCAACGTGGCGGTTCCCTCGGCGGCGGTCGCCTCGGTGGTGATTGCCTCGGTGGTGATTGCCTCGGTGGTGATTGCCTCGGTGGCCACGGTGGTGGTCGCCAAGGTGGTGGTCGCCTCGGTGGTGGTCGCCTCGGTGGTGGTCGCCTCGGTGGTGATTGCCTCGGTGGCCACGGTGGTGGTCGCCAAGGTGGTGGTCGCCTCGGTGGTGATTGCCTCGGTGGTGGTCGCCTCGGTGGTGGTCGCCTCGGTGGTGGTCGCCTCGGTGGTGGTGTAGTGGCGGTCGCCGCGGCAGTTGTTGTGACCACCCAACGTTTCAGTACGATCGAAAGAGCAGATCCGTCACCTCTGACCTCTGACCCCGAACGATCTGACGATTCAATGAATCCTGTGATGGTTTGGTACCAGGACGATGTGAGAGTAGTAGTAGAAGTAGTAGGAGTAGTAGCAGTACTAGCAGTAGTAGGAGTAGTCGGATTAGTAGTAGTATCTGGTGGACACAGATCAGACGTCTCCAGACTTATTACAGCTCTGTTCTTCAGCCACTGAGGAGACTCACAGATCTGAGAACAGAAATAGATTCGACGTCACACTCGCTCTCATCTCTAAGATTTGAAGTACTAACTAGTACAAAGTGTTGTACTACCAGTTCTCACGGCGTCCGTCTGAACTTCCTGTTCGTGGTACTCACCACTCTATTGGCGTCGCTTATGACGATCGAGCCGTTCCGGATGTAGACGTTGTAATCAAATTCGTCGAGGTAGCTACGCAAGTAACCGAGGGAACAGTAGCAGGCCCAGGGATTGGCCGAGAGGAAGAGGTACGGCACCTCCTCCTTCTGGCTGAACCAATCATCTGGCATCACCGTGATCTGGAAGGAAAGGGAAACGGCTGTTAGACGTGACAACCTGCGCCCCCTGCAGGCGAGAAGATGAACAACCACTACGAACCTACAGTAAAATAAAATACTTATAAGATACGTTCAACGCTCCGTGTTCTCCCACCTGGTTGTACTCCAGGTAGAGGGTCTCGATGGCGGCGAGGGGGTGGAGCATGAGCTCGGGGAGCACCTTGATATGATTGGATGACAAGTCCAGGATCTAAAGG
This sequence comes from Ophiodon elongatus, assembly GCA_016806645.1. Classification (NCBI taxonomy): domain Eukaryota; kingdom Metazoa; phylum Chordata; class Actinopteri; order Perciformes; family Hexagrammidae; genus Ophiodon; species Ophiodon elongatus. Next base: position 10,966 of record JACSYO010001884.1, read on the forward strand.
GCAGAGAACCAATGAGGAGCTGTCCTACTTCCTAACATTGTACCCTTTTGATCTCCGAACTTCGTAACACACTGCCGTCACAATATGCATCCTAACTTCCTACCTTTACAGTTTGCGTCCTAACTTCCGAGCATGCTACCTTTATGGTATGCATCCTAACAGGCTACCTTCACGGTATGCGTCCTTACTTCCTATTAAGCTACCTTTATGGTGCGCATCCTTACTTCATATGAAGCTACCTTCAAGGTATGCGTCCTAACTTCCTATCAAACTACCTTCATGATATGCGTCCTAACTTCCCATCAAGCTACCTTCATGGTATGCGTCCTTACTTCCTATGAAGCTACCTTCATGGTACGCATCCTTACTTCCTATCCAGCTACCTTCAAGGTATGCGTCCTAACTTCCCATCAAGCTACCTTCATGATATGCGTCCTTACTTCCTATCAAGCTGCCTTCACTGTATGCATCTTTACTTCCTATCAGGCTACCTTCACGGTATGAGTCCTTACTTCCTATTAAGCTACCTTCATAGTATGCGTCCTAACTTCCTATCAGGCTACCTTCACGGTTTGAGTCCTTACTTCCTATTAAGCTACCTTCATAGTATGCGTCCTAACTTCCTATCAGGCTACCTTCACGGTTTGAGTCCTTACTTCCTATTAAGCTACCTTCATAGTATGCGTCCTAACTTCCTATCAGGCTACCTTCACGGTTTGAGTCCTTACTTCCTATTAAGCTACCTTCATAGTATGCGTCCTAACTTCCTATCAGGCTACCTTCACGGTTTGAGTCCTTACTTCCTATTAAGCTACCTTCATAGTATGCGTCCTAACTTCCTATCAGGCTACCTTCACGGTTTGAGTCCTTACTTCCTATTAAGCTACCTTCATAGTATGCGTCCTAACTTCCTATCAGGCTACCTTCACGGTTTGAGTCCTTACTTCCTATTAAGCTACCTTCACGGTGTGAGTCCTTACTTCCTATTAAGCTACCTTTATGGTACGCGTCCTTACTCCGTAATATTCTATGTTCACATGAGTCTTTCCTTGCTACAGGCTACAATCCCAGCATGCACACTAGCACACTGACCTCCAGCTTGCTGAGTCCAGAGAAGCTGTGGTCACTCAGAGACTCCATGGCGTTGCTCTCCAGGTAGAGTTCAGTCAGAGCGGGACAGGCGGAGAAGGAGCCGTCAGAGAGCGACTTCAGGCGGTTCGATCCCAGTCGGAGAACACTGAGGCTGGGCAGGATGGGAGTCACGCTGGGGGTCACCTCCGGGATCTGAAGATACAGACTCATGAGACCTTTTAGTTCTAAATATGTACGAATGAAACACAGAACGTAATATTCATCACTGATGTAACGTTGTAGTTTCAGTATTCTCTCTCAGACACCTTGTTGCCTGTGAAGTCGAGCTCATAGATCTTGGTGAAGATCTGGAAGGAGGACCAGGACAGACTGGAGAACTGGTTTTGGGGAAACAACAGAACCTAAAAACACAGAAGAAGAAGAAGAAGAAGAAGCTGTCAGGGTTTCCTGTCAAACTGTCGTCTTATCGGTCTGAAGCAGGAAGCTTGTGTCTCCGCTGTGGTCTCGACCCGTCAGTCAAACACAATCAGGGTCCAGCTGAGCCACATGTTGAGCCACATGGTCGATGGGCTGATAATAATTCAGTGGATCATTGTGATGCCAAATAAAGTCTAAGCACTGTTGTCGAACAATTTAATTTGAAGAAAATCCCAAGTGTCATGACGAGTAGACGCCTGTATTTAAAGGGTAGAATACTAAATAAATATATTTATATTTATATATATATATATATATATAAATATAAAAATATATATATTTATATATTTGAAATATATATATATAAATATAGATATAAAAATGTATATATAAATATGTGTCTATAAACATGTATATATAAAAAAGAATATATATATATATATTTATTTTTTATTTTTTATTTCATGCAATGCAAAACACAGGAACACAGTTCATTGTTTTTAACATTTATATCCTTTTATGTGGATTTTCATATTATTGTCGGAATATGTTAATATTCAAATTATTTTGTTTTAAAAAAACAATAAAGCTGACAAAAAAAATTCCACAAATATCCTGATAGAACCCAAAACATTAATTCTGAAAAAACTTTAAAATTAATATTTTTCCTTTGTGCAGCTGTCATTGTCGGTAGTTGGTGGCGTTACCTGGGTCGTGGGTTCGAATCCCACCGGCACGTCGCCGAAGCCGAGCGCCGTGCAGTTCTCACTCGACCGGTGGTCCTTGTCCCGGTCCCTGTGGCAACCGGCCCATGGCGTAACCGCGGCGACAAGGGAGGACAGGAAGACGACGGAGAGCCACATTCTGGAGAAAGACCCCGAAAGCGTCTGAGAGGAGAAGCCTGAAGACGAGCCTCTGAACCAGGAAGTAAAGCCTGTGGGCTCTGAGTGACAGCTGCTGAACCAGGAAGTAATGCCCGTGGGCTCTGAGTGACAGCTGCTGAACCAGGAAGTAATGACCCGTGGGCTCTGAGTGACAGCTGCTGAACCAGGAAGTAATGACCCGTGGGCTCTGAGTGACAGCTGCTGAAGTGAGATAAGACTCAGCTGTTGGGCTGTTGACATGTTTGTGGTCAGCTTTTAGAGAGACAAAGGAGAAGAGCGTCTTCTCAACAACAGTTCATGTTCTGCTGTGTGTAGTCCTGGTGTGTTGACCTTTGACCTGTGTGTAGTCCTGGTGTGTTGACCTTTGACCTGTGTGTAGTTCTGGTGTGTTGACCTTTGACCTGTGTGTAGTTCTGGTGTGTTGACCTTTGACCTGTGTGTAGTCCTGGTGTGTTGACCTTTGACCTGTGTGTAGTCCTGGTGTGTTGACCTTTGACCTGTGTGTAGTTCTGGTGTGTTGACCTTTGACCTGTGTGTATAAACAATGAAGCGAGTCGGGTTTCGTTTTGATTCTTATTGACGTTTATTGCCGTTGTGTTGTTTGCAGGCGGATCCTGAGGTTCCTGATACAATGAAAACAACAACAGACAGAAACACAACAACAACTGTGGGGGGGGGTGGGGGGGGGCCTGTGGCCAATAGCAGGAGGGCTAGACCATGATGTCATCGTGTCCACAGCATGCTGAGGTTGTGGTTGGGGCAGGGTTGAAGGGAGTGGGCGGGGCTTAGTTATATTTTCGAACTTTCAGGTGTTCTGCCGGGTTGCCGTGGCAACGTCTCCCCCACAGCCCCCCCCCTCCCCTCCCTCCCAAAAACAACAAAACTTAACAGACGATTAGAAGAAAAACAATAAAAATGATTTATAGAGTAAAACAAACTTCAGATTATGATTCTAAATTAACCCGGAAACACACACACACACACACACACACACAGACACACACACACACACACACACAGACACACACACACACACACACACACACACACACACACACACACACACACAGACACACACACACACACACACACAGACACACACACACACACACACACAGACACACACACACACACACACACACACACACACAGACACACACACACACACACACACACACACACAGACACACACACACACAGACACACACACACACAGACACACACACACACACACACACAGACACACACACAGACACACACACACAGACACACACACACAGACACACACACACACACACAGCACACAGACACACACACACACACACACACAGACACACACACACACAGACACACACACAAACACACACACACAAACACACACACACACACAGACACACAGACAAAGACACACACACACACACACAAAGACACACACACACACACACACACAAAGACACACACACACACACACACTCAAAGACACACACACACACACACAGACACACACACACACACACACACACACACACACACACACACAAAGACACACACACACACACACACACACACACACAAAGACACACACACACACACACACACCCAAAAGAACCGACATTAAACACGTTATGATAATTATGTTAATAACCGCGATGACGACGTGATGACATCACAGCGGTCGGAGGCGGGGCTAAAATACGAGACACGCAAATTAATACAAGAAAGAAAAATCAGCCAATCAGAAGCCGGAGCCGGAGACACAAAGTAAAGAGTAAAAAATAAAAAGGGAAACCACGTTTCCCATCAGCCCCGGCGGTGGCAGCAGGTTCTTGAGATTGTCCCGTGATTGGTCGGTTCCAGAGACAGCAGAGCAAAACGATGATGTCATGCTTCTCCGGCCAATCACAATCAGTTCTAGTGTTTCGTCTTCATCATCATCATCATCATCATCATCGTCATCGTCGGCGCTCCCCGGGAGGAGCGCTCCCATTGGTTGGTTCTGACCTCTAAAGGCCTTAAAGTCACGGAGCACAGAGACGCTCCACTTTGTCATCTCCCACAATGCATCGCTCTGCGTGGGTGGGCGGGGTTTAACCCCCGGCTGACAGTAAACGTGTCGTCGCTCGGGGCGGTGAGAGCCGCGAGGCGTTCAGGTGACGTGGGAAGTTAGGAACACGTGGCGGCTTTTACAACTTCCCAGGGTCAACGAACGCAACAGAGACGAACCAATTAACCAATTAGCTAATTAGCCAATTAATGGCTTCAGTCATTAATCGTTTGCTGCTTTTCTCTATTTTAAATCATTTAAATCAGAAAATCTAGTCGACCGAAACACTTTGAAGGAACATTTCTCGACTTAATTAATTAATTAATGATATAATCAATATTCGCAGTCTTAAACTCTTCAAGTAGAAAAACCTTTAAAGTGACATTAAATGCAGCATAAAATGGTAAAAAAAAGCCACATTTCCAACTTCCCGACGCCGCCTGAAGGCAGCAGCTTCCTCTTCGTCCCTTCTTGAACATAATAACGTTTTATTTCGTAGTGTTTCTTTAAAACACGAAGCTTATTGTTTCTCTTCTCTTCTCCATCTGTCTCACACTACATTTCCCAGAGTTCCTTGATCACAAGGCCACACCATCGACCTCTACGAGGCCGGAACGCCTACATCTCCCATGAGGCATCACTTCCTACACGTCCCTCGCTCCTTAGCGAATAGAATCACATCATCAGTCAAAAAACACTTCAAATATACACACAACGCCTCGAGGAGCCCAACATGCTCCTCCCCCTCCCCCTCCCCCTCCTCCTCCTCCTCCTCCTCCTCCTCCTGCTCCTGCTCCTCCTCCTGCTCCTGCTCCTGCTCCTCCTCCTCCTGCTCCTGCTCCTGCTCCTGCTCCTCCTCCTCCTGCAGGAGGCGCCGCAGAGCAGCCGTCTTTGGTTCGGTAGCAAACCGCCGCGCAGCATTCAGGGTCGCGCGGGAGCCGCAGGAAATACGAGCTTCAAGTACGTCGAAACGTTTAAAAACCAAAAGTTTATTTCAGCCGTCGTTAAATTAGAGATCTTTAAAAACACACGTGTGTTGAAACACTTCCTTCCTGTGAGTCCCAGTCAACAGGAACGCTGCCTCGGTTATGCTAAGCTAAGCTAAGCTAAGCTATGATCAGCTATCCTAAGCTAATTCTTCCCCTCTGTGCAGCACGTTAGCCTATAAAGCTAACTGGCTAGCACGAAGCTAACAGTACAGTACTAAACCCAACGTACTTCATCTTTAAGTAAACAACAACAACAACAACAACAACAACAACAACAGGAGACTTCTGCTCACAGTTGCGAGCCACTTCAGCTTTAAGGCACCTTTTGATAAACAACCGGTCGGTACGTCAGAAACTTAAAAGGCACACACACACACACACACACACACACACACACACACACACACGGGTCAGAGGTCAGATGGGGGTCTCCTTGTTGTTTTTGAGGTCCGGTGCGCTGAACTGCCGTCTCATCCTGGGCGGGGTGGTGAAGCCCCACCCACCCGACGGCGGCGGTGGAGGCCCCGCCCCCAGCAGCATGTCAGCGAAAGGGGGCGGGGCCCCGGAGCGTGGCAGGCTGTAGTAGTTGGGGTAAGGTCCTGGCTGGAATGGTGCATTGTGGGGGCTGTAGTAGGGATGGTGCTGGAACTGATGAGGATTATAATGGAAGCCTCCATCTCTGTCTCTGTCTCTGTCTCTGCCCCTCCCCCCTCGCCCCCCTCCCCCCCCCCCTCCCCCTCCTCGCCCCCCTCCTCTCTCACCACCAGGCCCGGGCGACGCCCCCCTCCTCTGTCGCGGTCGCCCCTCGTGGGCGGAGCTACCGCCGCCGTGGGCGGAGCTGTCCAGGGAGTTGCGGCGGTGGCGGCGTTGCTGGTTTTGGTGGTTGCCCTGGTTGCCCTGGTTGCCATGGTTACCTTGCTGGTAGAAGCTGCCCTGGTTGCCCTGGTTGCCCTGGTTGCGTTGCTGCCAGGCGCGATGAGGGCTGGGTGTGCGCATGCGAGGGGGCGGAAGCGGGAAGGGGAGGGGCAAGAGAGCGGGACCCTGAGGGGGGGGAGGCGATGGGGATGCTACACCCTCCCCCCCCCCCTCCCCATCTCCCCACTCTCCCCCCCCCCACTCCCCCCCCAGACCCAGAGCCTGCAGGGCGGCGCTGGCCGGTCCCCACGACAACCGGTGGGCGGGGTTGCTCTTGAAGGGGAACTTGAGCTTGCACTCCTGGGGGGGGATGAAGCGCCCGGTCCCGGGGAGGTGGACGGGGACCAGGGGGGGCCCCGGGCCCGGGTTCTGGTTCTGGTTCAGGCCCCGCAGCTTCTTGGTGATGCTCTGCTGCTGCAGGTTGAGGAGCCGCTGCTGTTCCTGCTTCAGCCAGCGGAGGCGCCCTCTCCTGAAGGCCGGGTCCTCGTCCATCAGGCGCTTCACCTGCACCTCCGGCGGGCGGCGGGGGGCCTCGCCCCCCTCCCCCCCCTCGCCCCCCTCGCCCCCCTCCTCCCTCGGGGGCGACCCGCCCTCCTCTTCGCCGTCGTCATCTTCATCGTCTTCGTCGTCATCGTCGTCGTCGTCATCGTCCTGGAAACAAAAGAGGACCTGGTTATCGGGGGGACCAGGACCAGGACCTGGGCTGGAACCAGGACCGGGACCTGGACCTGGACCAGGACCAGGACCAGGACCCGTGAACGTACCTGTACAGGTATGATGCTCTCCATCTTGATCATCCGGTCTCTCAGAGCTTTGATCTCCTCGTCCTTCATGTTGTTCTGCAGCTTCACCTCCTGGAGGGCGATCGGTTGGTTAATGTACTGGTTAATTGGTTAATTGGTTAATTGGTTAATTGGTTAATTGGTTAATTGGCTGGTGGTCCATCAGACTCACCTGCAGGATGTCGGTCAGCTTGTCGATGTGAGCCTTCAGGTCGTACGCCTTTTTCTCTCCTCCCTCCCCTGCCTCCCCCCCTCCCCCTCCCTCCCCCCCTCCCCCCCCCTCCTCTGCGGGGGGGCTCCTCTCCTCCCCGATGCCCACCGTGTCACACACGTCCTGGGCCACGGCCCTCCAGCTCTCCCTCTCGTTCGGGTCCTTCTTCACGTACATGCGGCTCAGCTCCTTCATCTTCACGATGGACAACGCCTCGATCTCCTGGCGGGAGTGACGGAAGTCTCCCAGAGCCACCTGGGGGGGGGGGGCACCTTGAGACCACTGAGACACGACAGAGGGGGTGTGGGGGTGTGTGTGTGTGTGTGTGTATATATATATATATATATATATATATATATATATATATATATATATATATATATATATATATATATATATATATATATATATATATGTGTGTGTGTGTGTGTGTGTGTGTGTGTGTGTGAGTGTGTGTGTATATATATATATATATATATATATATATATATATATATATATATATGTGTGTGTGTGTGTGTGTGTGTGTGTGTGTGTGTGTATATATATATATATATGTGTATATGTGTGTGTGTGTGTGTGTGTGTGTGTGTGTGTGTGTGTGTGTGTGTGTGTGTGTGTGTGTGTGTGCACCTCGTAGCAGATCTCCTTCACCGCCTGCAGGCGCAGGTCCTCCATCGTGACCCGTTTGGGGTCCTTGCTGATTCTCCTCCTCTGAGGGATCTGATAGACCCGGAGAGGCTCCCTCCTCTTCCCACTGGAGGGCAGGCCACAGCGCTTCACTATGGACTGCACCTGAGGGGGGGCAGGTGAGAGGGGGGGGGCAGGTGAGAGGGGGGGGCAGGGGAGAGGGGGGCAGGTGAGGGACGGGGGCAGGTGAGAGGGGGCAGGTGAGGACGGGGGCAGGTGAGAGGGGGGCAGGTGAGGGAGGGGGGCAGGTGAGGACGGGGGGCAGGTGAGAGGGGGGCAGGTGAGGGAGGGGGGCAGGTGAGGGATGGGGGGGCAGGTGGAGGGGGGGGCAGGTGAGGGAGGAGGGGCAGGTGAGGGAGGGGGGCAGGTGAGAGGGGCAGGTGAGGAGGGCAGGTGAGAGGGGGGAGGGGGGGGAGGGGGACAGACAGGGTAGAGCGATAGATCAGACGGGTGAGAGACAGACAGGTGTGAAGGTGTGTGTACCTTGTTGGCAGGTAGACAGACATAGAGACAAGTAGACAGACATAGAGACAAGTAGACAGACAGAGAGGCAGACAGACAGGCAGATAGACAGGTAGGCAGACAGACAGGTAGACAGGTAGACAGACAGGCAGACAGACAGGTAGACAGACAGGCAGACAGACAGGTAGACAGGTAGACAGACAGGTGGAGGTGTGTACCTTGTTGGCAGGGAGCTTCTCTCTGAGGGAGGAGATCAGCCTCCAGCTCTCCTCACAGGAACGTTTGTCTGAGTCGTCTCCGCTGTCGCTGTCTGCATACTGATTATAGATTATAGATTATAGATCATAGATTATAGATCATAGATTATAGATCATAGATCACAGATCATAGATTATAGATCATAGATTATAGATCACAGAGTATAGATTATAGATCATAGATTATAGATTACAGATTATAGATCATAGATCACAGATCATAGATTATAGATCACAGAGTATAGATTATAGATCATAGATTATAGATCATAGATTATAGATCACAGATTATAGATCATAGATTATAGATCACAGATTACAGATTATAGATTATAGATTATAGATCACAGATTACAGATTATAGATTATAGATCATAGATTATAGATCACAGATTATAGATCATAGATTATAGATCACAGATTACAGATTATAGATTATAGATCATAGATTATAGATCATAGATTATAGATCATAGATCACAGATTATAGATCATAGATTATAGATCATAGATTATAGATCATAGATCACAGATTATAGATCACAGATTATAGATCATAGATTATAGATCACAGATTACAGATCATAGATTATAGATCATAGATTATAGATCATAGATTATAGATTATAGATTATATATTATAGATCATATATTATAGATTATAGATCATATACATATATTATATATTATAGATCATATATTGTATATTATAGATCATATACATATATTATATATTATAGATCATATATTATAGATCATAGATTATAGATCATATACATATATTATATATTATAGATCATATATTATAGATTATAGATCATAGATTATAGATCATAGATTATAGATCATAGATTATAGATCATAGATTATAGATCATAGATTATAGATCATAGATTATAGATCACAGATTACAGATCATAGATTATAGATCATAGATTATAGATCATAGATTATAGATTATAGATCATAGATTATAGATTATATATTATAGATCATATATTATAGATTATAGATCATATACATATATTATATATTATAGATCATATATTGTATATTATAGATCATATACATATATTATATATTATAGATCATATATTATAGATCATAGATTATAGATCATATACATATATTATATATTATAGATCATATATTATAGATTATAGATCATAGATTATAGATCATATACATATATTATATGTTATAGATTATATACATATATAGATTATAGATCATATATATTATAGATTATATACATATATAGATTATAGATCATAGATTATAGGTTATAGATTATATACATATATATTATAGATTATATATATTATAGATTATATACATATATAGATTATAGATCATAGATTATAGATTATAAATCATGGAGTATAGATTATAGATTATATACATATAGATTATAGATCATGGAGTATAGATTATAGATCATAGATTATAGATTGAATTATAGATTATAGAGCATAGATTATAGATTCATAGACCGTCCTTTACATGTTTCAAGGTGTCCTTGAGGAGGATCTTGTGGAAGATAGTTTCCCATTGCTGTTTAAATTTGACTTTAGAAGAAGAGTCTGATTCCTGCCTCGTATCACTTCCTGTCCCCCCACCAGAATAATGCACCGTCATCATTAGGAACTGGTGATAGTTCACAGTGTTTAGTGTAAAGTGCTTCGTAAACCTACTGCCTCCTGGTTCTGTCTTTGGAAACTAAACATGAAAGCGTTGAACACAAACTTTGGAAACACTGAGATCATTCTTTGCTGAAGTTGAGCTCCACAGAGGCTGCTGCTGTTTGGAAAGTTACATCACTGTACCAAGTCCCTCAGGTCAAAGGTCACCTCAGCCTGTCAACATGTTGGTCCCTGAGGCTCCTTCCCATTGGCCACAGTTTCCACTAATTCCCTCTGAAGCACATTAGTGAGAGCGGTTCACCATGAGACTAATCAGTCCAGCAGCCTGAACACTGGTTCACTGGTCCACAGGGGGCCGGTAATGACCTCCACTCAGACCGCACTGAGACAACACATACCCAACGATGACTTCGACAGAAAACTCCTCAAGAAGTTCTACACTAAAGTTTTTTGAAGCATTTATGAAGAGTTTTTATTTATCTTTCATTTCTACAAACTTCTCAGTCCACACTGACTCTGAGACGAGCAGCTAGTTTCTGTGCAAGCCCGCCCCGAACCGCCCCGTCCCAACCTGACGCAGCCGTGTTGTTATATAAAGGCCTGTTTATGAAATGTATCACAACCCAAAGGGAAGCACCCTCTGAAGTGAAAGAGACAACAGATCTTTGACCTCAGTGAAAATGTCCGAAAGGCTAAACGACAACAAATAGAGATTGAAGCAGAATATTTCTTTCAGATAAAAAATATGTGAAATTTTCTATCTTTGTTCAATAACTTTTGGACTGAGACGGTTACAGAGACGAGGACTGAGAGAGGGGAATAATAGCATGCAATGTTTCTGTAAGTATTAATGTTAATAAGCCTGCTGTAATTAACATCAACAGCAAACCACACAAAGCCATTTATGTTGAATAGAGTTTGTATAACAGAATAAACGATGACGTACATGAAGCATGTGACGTGTACAACAGTGAAGAAAGAACTAAATCATTCTCCTTGAGCTTCACTCACCATAAAGCTATTCCATTCATCACACAGAGTCGGTCATTTCTAAGAGAATGTCGTATATTTCAAGCGACAGTGATGTTGGAGTGATGATGAAGGAATCTCCGCGGACACTGTTCTTGCTGGTATAATGAAGTTTATTACAAACAAGCAACATATGTCAAGACGGGCGTCATGAACAGCCGGAGAGTCCCGAAGTCGAACAGAACTCTAACCGTCGGGGCTCTCCCGATCACTTGTATATGGATGTTGTTTACGCCCCAGACTTGAGGATAAAATGACGTCATAAACAGGGCCCCCAATGAAAGATATGTTTCGGACATATGTATACATTCTCCTCCATCCTCCAGGCCAAGAACATTCCCCAGAGGGGTTACTTAGCGAGTAACATCAACAATGGATCCGACATTCCAAAGTCACGGGCCCCTTCACGTATGCTATCTTCATGCCTTATGAGAGCAAAATATACTACAAGAACTAGCAACTCTCGATGTTTTCAGAAGAATTTCTCCCCAAAAATGAGTTATGTGTGGAGCGATGAGGAGACCGTAACCTTCCTCACATTGATACATGAAACAAATCGAAGCCTTCGTAGCTGAAGCTTCACTCCTTGAGTCACGTTTCTGTTACAAGCTCAGCCTTCTTTAACATTTGAAGGACAAAACTTCAGGGACACCAGAAGGCAGATTTATCAAACCAAGA
>JACSYO010001885.1:5000-26416 GCA_016806645.1 Ophiodon elongatus
CTCCATCATGTTATTGGGCCGTCTCCATCATGTTATTGGGCCGTCTCCATCATGTTATTGGCCATCTCCATCATGTTATTGGGCCGTCTCCATCATGTTATTGGGCCGTCTCCATCTTGGTTATTGGGCCGTCTCCATCATGTTATTTGGCCGTCTCCATCATGTTATTGGGCCGTCTCCATCATGATATTGGCCATCTCCATCAAGTTATTGGGCCGTCTCCATCATGTTATTTGGCCGTCTCCATCATGTTATTGGGCCGTCTCCATCATGATATTGGCCATCTCCATCATGTTATTGGGCCGTCTCCATGATGTTATTGGGCCGTTTCCATCATGTTATTGGGCCGTCTCCATCATGATATTGGCCGTCTCCATCATGTTATTGGGCCGTCTCCATCATGTTATTGGGCCGTCTCCATCATGTTATTGAACATCTCCATCTTGTTATTGGGCCGTCTCCATCATGTTATTGGGCCGTCTCCATCATGTTATTGGCCATCTCCATCTTGTTATTGGGCCGTCTCCATCATGTTATTGGGCCGTCTCCATCATGTTATTGGGCCGTCTCCATCATGTTATTGGCCATCTCCATCTTGTTATTGGGCCGTCTCCATCATGTTATTGGGCCGTCTCCATCATGTTATTGGACCGTCTCCATCTTGTTATTGGGCCGTCTCCATCATGTTATTGGGCCGTCTCCATCATGTTATTGGGCCGTCTCCATCATGGTATTGGCCGTCTCCATCTTGTTATTGGGCCGTCTCCATCATGTTATTGGGCCGTCTCCATCATGATATTGGGCCATCTCCATCATGTTATTGGGCCGTCTCCATCATGTTATTGGGCCGTCTCCATCATGTTATTGGGCCGTCTCCATCATGTTATTGGGCCGTCTCCATCATGTTATTGGGCCGTCTCCATCATGTTATTGGGCCGTCTCCATCATGTTATTGGGCCGTCTCCATCTTGGTTATTGGGCCGTCTCCATCATGTTATTGGCCGTCTCCATCATGTTATTGGGCCGTCTCCATCATGTTATTGGGACGTCTCAATCAAGATATTGGCCGTCTCCATCATGTTATTGGGCCGTCTCCATCATGTTATTGGGCCATCTCCATCATGTTATTGGCCGTCTCCATCATGTTATTGGCCGTCTCCATCTTGGTTATTGGGCCGTCTCCATCATGTTATTGGGCCGTCTCCATCATGTTATTGGGCCGTCTCCATCATGGTTATTGGGCCGTCTCCATCATGTTATTGGGCCGTCTCCATCATGTTATTGGCCGTCTCCATCATGTTATTGGGCCGTCTCCATCATGTTATTGGGCCGTCTCCATCATGTTATTGGGCCGTCTCCATCTTGTTATTGGGCCGTCTCCATCATGTTATTGGGCCGTCTCCATCATGTTATTGGGCCGTCTCCATCATGTTATTGGGCCGTCTCCATCATGTTATTGGCCATCTCCATCTTGTTATTGGGCCGTCTCCATCATGTTATTGGGCCGTCTCCATCATGTTATTGGGCCGTCTCCATCATGTTATTGGCCGTCTCCATCTTGTTATTGGGCCGTCTCCATCATGTTATTGGGCCGTCTCCATCATGTTATTGGGCCGTCTCCATCATGTTATTGGGCCGTCTCCATCATGTTATTGGGCCGTCTCCATCATGTTATTGGGCCGTCTCCATCATGTTATTGGCCGTCTCCATCATGTTATTGGGCCGTCTCCATCATGTTATTGGGCCGTCTCCATCATGTTATTGGGCCGTCTCCATCATGTTATTGGGCCGTCTCCATCATGTTGGGCCGTCTCCATCTTGTTATTGGGCCGTCTCCATCATGTTATTGGTTCATCATATTGCGTCTCCATCATTATTGCGTCCCACATGTTATTGGGCCGTCTCCATCATATTGGCCGTCTCCATCATGTTATTGGCCGTCTCCATCTTGGTTATTGGGCCGTCTCCATCATGTTATTGGGCCGTCTCCATCATGTTATTGGCCGTCTCCATCTTGATTGGGCCATCTCCATCATGTTATTGGCCGTCTCCATCATGTTATTGGCCGTCTCCATCATGTTATTGGGCCGTCTCCATCATGTTATTGGCCGTCTCCATCATGTTATTGGGCCGTCTCCATCATGTTATTGGGCCGTCTCCATCATGTTATTGGGCCATCTCCATCATGTTATTGAACATCTCCATCTTGTTATTGGGCCGTCTCCATCATGTTATTGGGCCGTCTCCATCATGTTATTGGACCGTCTCCATCTTGGTTATTGGGCCGTCTCCATCATGTTATTGGGCCGTCTCCATCATGTTATTGGGCCGTCTCCATCATGGTATTGGCCGTCTCCATCTTAGTTATTGGGCCGTCTCCATGATGTTATTGGGCCGTCTCCATCATGATATTGGGCCATCTCCATCATGGTATTGGCCGTCTCCATCTTAGTTATTGGGCCGTCTCCATGATGTTATTGGGCCGTCTCCATCATGATATTGGGCCATCTCCATCATGTTATTGGGCCGTCTCCATGATGTTATTGGGCCGTCTCCATCTTAGTTATTGGGCCGTCTCCATCATGTTATTGGGCCGTCTCTATCATGTTATTGGGCCGTCTCCATCATGTTATTGGGCCGTCTCCATCATGTTATTGGGCCGTCTCCATCTTGGTTATTGGGCCGTCTCCATCATGTTATTGGCCGTCTCCATCTTGGTTATTGGGCCGTCTCCATCATGTTATTGGGACGTTTCAATCATGATATTGGCCGTCTCCATCATGTTATTGGGCCGTCTCCATCATGTTATTGGGCCGTTTCCATCATGATATTGGCCGTCTCCATCATGTTATTGGCCGTCTTCATCTTGGTTATTGGGCCGTCTCCATCATGTTATTGGGCCGTCTCCATCATGTTATTGGCCGTCTTCATCTTGGTTATTGGGCCGTCTCCATCATGTTATTTGGCCGTCTCCATCATGTTATTGGGCCGTCTCCATCATGATATTGGCCATCTCCATCATGTTATTGGGCCGTCTCCATGATGTTATTGGGCCGTTTCCATCATGTTATTGGGCCGTCTCCATCATGATATTGGCCGTCTCCATCATGTTATTGGGCCGTCTCCATGATGTTATTGGGCCGTCTCCATCATGTTATTGAACATCTCCATCTTGTTATTGGGCCGTCTCCATCATGTTATTGGGCCGTCTCCATCATGTTATTGGGCCGTCTCCATCATGTTATTGGCCATCTCCATCTTGTTATTGGGCAGTCTCCATCATGTTATTGGGCCATCTCCATCATGTTATTGGGCCATCTCCATCATGTTATTGGGCCATCTCCATCATGTTATTGGGCCATCTCCATCATGTTATTGGGCCGTCTCCATCATGTTATTGGGCCATCTCCATCATGTTATTGGGCCGTCTCCATCATGTTATTGGGCCGTCTCCATCATGTTATTGGGCCATCTCCATCATGTTATTGGGCCATATCCTTCATGTTATTGGGCCGTCTCCATCATGTTATTGAACATCTCCATCTTGTTATTGGGCCGTCTCCATCTTGGTTATTTGGCCGTCTCCATCATGTTATTGGCCGTCTCCATCTTGGTTATTGGGCCGTCTCCATCATGTTATTGGGCCGTTTCCATCATGATATTGGCCGTCTCCATCATGTTATTGGCCGTCTTCATCTTGGTTATTGGGCCGTCTCCATCATGTTATTGGGCCGTCTCCATCATGTTATTGGGCCGTCTCCATCATGTTATTGGGACGTTTCAATCATGATATTGGCCGTCTCCATCATGTTATTGGGCCGTCTCCATCATGATATTGGCCGTCTTCATCTTGGTTATTGGGCCGTCTCCATCATGTTATTGGGCCGTCTCCATCATGTTATTGGGCCATCTCCATCATGTTATTGGGCCATCTCCTTCATGTTATTGGGCCGTCTCCATCATGTTATTGGCCATCTCCATCATGTTATTGGGCCATCTCCATCATGTTATTGGGCCATCTCCATCATGTTATTGGGCCGTCTCCATCATGTTATTGGCCATCTCCATCATGTTATTGGGCCGTCTCCATCATGTTATTGGGCCATCTCCATCATGTTATTGGGCCGTCTCCATCATGTTATTGGGCCGTCTCCATCTTGGTTATTTGGCCGTCTCCATCATGTTATTGGCCGTCTCCATCTTGGTTATTGGGCCGTCTCCATCATGTTATTGGGCCGTTTCCATCATGATATTGGCCGTCTCCATCATGTTATTGGCCGTCTTCATCTTGGTTATTGGGCCGTCTCCATCATGTTATTGGGCCGTCTCCATCATGTTATTGGCCGTCTTCATCTTGGTTATTGGGCCGTCTCCATCATGTTATTTGGCCGTCTCCATCATGTTATTGGGCCGTCTCCATCATGATATTGGCCATCTCCATCATGTTATTGGGCCGTCTCCATGATGTTATTGGGCCGTCTCCATCATGATATTGGCCGTCTCCATCATGTTATTGGGCCGTCTCCATGATGTTATTGGGCCGTCTCCATCATGTTATTGAACTTCTCCATCTTGTTATTGGGCCGTCTCCATCATGTTATTGGGCCGTCTCCATCATGTTATTGGGCCGTCTCCATCATGTTATTGGCCATCTCCATCTTGTTATTGGGCAGTCTCCATCATGTTATTGGGCCGTCTCTATCATGTTATTGGGCCGTCTCCATCATGTTATTGGGCCGTCTCCATCTTGGTTATTGGGCCGTCTCCATCATGTTATTGGGCCATCTCCATCATGTTATTGGGCCGTCTCCATCTTGGTTATTGGGCCGTCTCCATCATGTTATTGGCCGTCTCCATCTTGGTTATTGGGTTGCTCCATCATGTTATTGGGCCGTCTCCATCATGTTATTGGGCCGTCTCCATCATGTTATTGGCCGTCTCCATCATGTTATTGGCCATCTCCATCTTGTTATTGGGCCGTCTCCATCATGATATTGGCCGTCTCCGTCTTAGTTATTGGGCCGTCTCCATCATGTTATTGGGCCGTCTCCATCATGATATTGGGCCATCTCCATCATGTTATTGGGCCGTCTCCATGATGTTATTGGGCCGTCTCCATCTTAGTTATTGGGCCGTCTCCATCATGTTATTGGGCGGTCTCTATCATGTTATTGGGCCGTCTCCATCATGTTATTGGGCCGTCTCCATCTTGGTTATTGGGCCGTCTCCATCATGTTATTGGCCGTCTCCATCTTGGTTATTGGGCCGTCTCCATCATGTTATTCGGCCGTTTCCATCATGATATTGGCCGTCTCCATCATGTTATTGGCCGTCTTCATCTTGGTTATTGGGCCGTCTCCATCATGTTATTGGGCCGTCTCCATCATGTTATTGGCCGTCTCCATCTTGGTTATTGGGCCGTCTCCATCATGTTATTTGGCCGTCTCCATCATGTTATTGGGCCGTCTCCATCATGATATTGGCCATCTCCATCATGTTATTGGGCCGTCTCCATCATGTTATTGGGCCGTCTCCATCATGTTATTGGGCCATCTCCATCATGTTATTGGGCCGTCTCCATCATGTTATTGGGCCGTCTCCATCTTGGTTATTGGGCCGTCTCCATCATGTTATTGGCCATCTCCATCTTGGTTATTGGGCTGTCTCCATCATGTTATTGGGCCGTTTCCATCATGATATTGGCCGTGTCCATGATGTTATTGGCCGTCTTCATCTTGGTTATTGGGCCGTCTCCATCATGTTATTGGGCCGTCTCCATCATGTTATTGGCCGTCTCCATCTTGGTTATTTGGCCGTCTTCATCATGTTATTTGGCCGTCTCCATCATGTTATTGGGCCGTCTCCATCATGATATTGGCCATCTCCATCATGTTATTGGGCCGTCTCCATCATGTTATTGGCCATCTCCATCTTGTTATTGGGCCGTCTCCATGATGTTTTTGGGCAGTCTCCATCTTAGTTATTGGGCCGTCTCCATCATGTTATTGGGCCGTCTCCATCTTGGTTATTGGGCCGTCTCCATCATGTTATTGGCCGTCTCCATCATGATATTGGCCATCTCCATCATGTTATTGGGCCGTCTCCATGATGTTTTTGGGCAGTCTCCATCTTAGTTATTGGGCCGTCTCCATCATGTTATTGGGCCGTCTCCATCTTGGTTATTGGGCCGTCTCCATCATGTTATTGGCCGTCTCCATCTTGGTTATTGGGCTGTCTCCATCATGTTATTGGGCCGTTTCCATCATGATATTGGCCGTGTCCATGATGTTATTGGCCGTCTTCATCTTGGTTATTGGGCCGTCTCCATCATGTTATTGGGCCGTCTCCATCATGTTATTGGCCGTCTCCATCTTCGTTTTTGGGCCGTCTCCATCATGTTATTTGGCCGTCTCCATCATGTTATTGGGCCGTCTCCATCATGATATTGGCCATCTCCATCATGTTATTGGGCCGTCTCCATCATGTTATTGGGCCGTCTCCATCATGTTATTGGCCATCTCCATCTTGTTATTGGGCCGTCTCCATGATGTTTTTGGGCAGTCTCCATCTTAGTTATTGGGCCGTCTCCATCATGTTATTGGGCCGTCTCTATCATGTTATTGAGCCGTCTCCATCATGTTATTGGGCCGTCTCCATCTTGGTTATTGGGCCGTCTCCATCATGTTATTGGGCCATCTCCATCATGTTATTGGGCCGTCTCCATCATGTTATTGGCCGTCTCCATCATGTTATTGGGCCGTCTCCATGATGTCATTGGGCCGTCTCCATCATGTTATTGGGCCGTCTCCATCATGTTATTGGGCCGTCTCCATCATGTTATTGGCCATCTCCATCTTGTTATTGGGCCGCCTCCATCATGTTATTGGGCCGTCTCCATCATGTTATTGGCCATCTCCATCTTGTTTTTGGACCGTCTCCATCATGTTATTGGGCCGTCTCTATCATGTTATTGGGCCGTCTCCATCATGTTATTGGGCCGTCTCCATCTTGGTTATTGGGCTGTCTCCATCATGTTATTGGGCCATCTCCATCATGTTATTGGGCCGTCTCCATCTTGGTTATTGGGCCGTCTCCATCATGTTATTGGCCGTCTCCATCTTGGTTATTGGGCCGTCTCCATCATGTTATTGGGCCGTCTCCATCATGTTATTGGGCCGTCTCCATCATGATATTGGCCGTCTCCATCTTAGTTATTGGGCCGTCTCCATCATGTTATTGGGCCGTCTCCATCATGATATTGGCCGTCTCCATCTTAGTTATTGGGCCGTCTCCATCATGTTATTGGGCCGTCTCCATCATGATATTGGGCCGTCTCCATCATGTTATTGGCCATCTCCATCTTGTTATTGGGCCGTCTCCATCATGTTATTGGGCCGTCTCCATCATGTTTTTTGGCCGTCTCCATCATGATATTGGCCGTCTCCATCTTAGTTATTGGGCCGTCTCCATCATGTTATTGGGCCGTCTCCATCATGATATTGGGCCGTCTCCATCATGTTATTGGCCATCTCCATCATGTTATTGGGCCATCTCCATCATGTTATTGGGCCATCTCCATCATGTTATTGGGCCATCTCCATCATGTTATTGGGCCGTCTCCATCATGTTATTGGCCATCTCCATCATGTTATTGGGCCGTCTCCATCATGTTATTGGCCGTCTCCATCTTGGTTATTGGGCCGTCTCCATCATGTTATTGGGCCGTTTCCATCATGATATTGGCCGTCTCCATCATGTTATTGGCCGTCTTCAACTTGGTTATTGGGCCGTCTCCATCATGTTATTGGGCCGTCTCCATCATGTTATTGGGCCGTCTCCATCATGTTATTGGCCGTCTCCATCTTGGTTATTGGGCCGTCTCCATCATGTTATTTGGCCGTCTCCATCATGTTATTGGGCCGTCTCCATCATGATATTGGCCATCTCCATCATGTTATTGGGCCGTTTCCATGATGTTATTGGGCCGTCTCCATCATGTTATTGGGCCGTCTCCATCATGATTTTGGCCGTCTCCATCTTGTTATTGGGCCGTCTCCATCATGTTATTGGGCCGTCTCCATCATGTTATTGGCCATCTCCATCTTGTTATTGGGCCGTCTCCATCATGTTATTGGGCCGTCTCCATCATGTTATTTGGCCGTCTCCATCATGTTATTGGCCATCTCCATCTTGTTATTGGGCCGTCTCTATCATGTTATTGGGCCGTCTCCATCATGTTATTGGGCCGTCTCCATCTTGGTTATTGGGCCGTCTCCATCATGTTATTGGGCCATCTCCATCATGTTATTGGGCCGTCTCCATCTTGGTTATTGGGCCGTCTCCATCATGTTATTGGCCATCTCCATCATGTTATTGGGCCATCTCCATCATGTTATTGGGCCATCTCCGTCATGTTATTGGGCCATCTCCATCATGTTATTGGGCCGTCTCCATCATGTTATTGGCCATCTCCATCATGTTATTGGGCCGTCTCCATCATGTTATTGGGCCATCTCCATCATGTTATTGGGCCGTCTCCATCATGTTATTGGGCCGTCTCCATCTTGGTTATTGGGCCGTCTCCATCATGTTATTGGCCGTCTCCATCTTGGTTATTGGGCTGTCTCCATCATGTTATTGGGCCGTTTCCATCATGATATTGGCCGTGTCCATGATGTTATTGGCCGTCTTCATCTTGGTTATTGGGCCGTCTCCATCATGTTATTGGGCCGTCTCCATCATGTTATTGGCCGTCTCCATCTTGGTTATTTGGCCGTCTTCATCATGTTATTTGGCCGTCTCCATCATGTTATTGGGCCGTCTCCATCATGATATTGGCCATCTCCATCATGTTATTGGGCCGTCTCCATCATGTTATTGGGCCGTCTCCATCATGATATTGGGCCTTCTCCATCATGTTATTGGGCCGTCTCCATGACGTTATTGGGCCGTCTCCATCTTAGTTATTGGGCCGTCTCCATCATGTTATTGGGCCGTCTCTATCATGTTATTGGGCCGTCTCCATCATGTTATTGGGCCGTCTCCATCTTGGTTATTGGGCCGTCTCCATCATGTTATTGGGCCATCTCCATCATGTTATTGGGCCGTCTCCATCATGTTATTGGCCGTCTCCATCATGTTATTGGGCCGTCTCCATGATGTCATTGGGCCGTCTCCATCATGTTATTGGGCCGTCTCCATCATGTTATTGGGCCGTCTCCATCATGTTATTGGCCATCTCCATCTTGTTATTGGGCCGTCTCCATCATGTTATTGGGCCGTCTCCATCATGTTATTGGGCCGTCTCCATCATGATATTGGCCGTCTGCATCTTAGTTATTGGGCCGTCTCCATCATGTTATTGGGCCGTCTCCATCATGATATTGGGCCGTCTCCATCATGTTATTGGCCATCTCCATCTTGTTATTGGGCCGTCTCCATCATGTTATTGGGCCGTCTCCATCATGTTATTTGGCCGTCTCCATCATGTTATTGGCCATCTCCATCTTGTTATTGGGCCGTCTCTATCATGTTATTGGGCCATCTCCGTCATGTTATTGGGCCGTCTCCATCTTGGTTATTGGGCCGTCTCCATCATGTTATTGGCCGTCTCCATCTTGGTTATTGGGCTGTCTCCATCATGTTATTGGGCCGTTTCCATCATGATATTGGCCGTCTCCATGATGTTATTGGCCGTCTTCATCTTGGTTATTGGGCCGTCTCCATCATGTTATTGGGCCGTCTCCATCATGTTATTTGGCCGTCTCCATCATGTTATTGGGCCGTCTCCATCATGATATTGGCCATCTCCATCATGATATTGGGCCATCTCCATCATGTTATTGGGCCGTCTCCATGATGTTATTGGGCCGTCTCCATGATGTTATTGGGCCGTCTCTATCATGTTATTGGGCCGTCTCCATCATGTTATTGGGCCGTCTCCATCTTGGTTATTGGGCCGTCTCCATCATGTTATTGGGCCATCTCCATCATGTTATTGGGCCGTCTCCATCATGTTATTGGCCGTCTCCATCATGTTATTGGGCCGTCTCCATGATGTCATTGGGCCGTCTCCATCATGTTATTGGGCCGTCTCCATCATGTTATTGGGCCGTCTCCATCATGTTATTGGCCATCTCCATCTTGTTATTGGGCCGTCTCCATCATGTTATTGGGCCGTCTCCATCATGTTATTGGGCCGTCTCCATCATGATATTGGCCGTCTCCATCTTAGTTATTGGGCCGTCTCCATCATGTTATTGGGCCGTCTCCATCATGATATTGGGCCGTCTCCATCATGTTATTGGCCATCTCCATCTTGTTATTGGGCCGTCTCCATCATGTTATTGGGCCGTCTCCATCATGGTATTTGGCCGTCTCCATCATGTTATTGGCCATCTCCATCTTGTTATTGGGCCGTCTCCATCATGTTATTTGGCCGTCTCCATCATGTTATTGGGCCGTCTCCATCATGATATTGGCCATCTCCATCATGTTATTGGGCCGTCTCCATCATGTTATTGGGCCGTCTCCATCATGATATTGGGCCATCTCCATCATGTTATTGGGCCGTCTCCATGATGTTATTGGGCCGTCTCCATCTTAGTTATTGGGCCGTCTCCATCATGTTATTGGGCCGTCTCTATCATGTTATTGGGCCGTCTCCATCATGTTATTGGGCCGTCTCCATCTTGGTTATTGGGCCGTCTCCATCATGTTATTGGGCCATCTCCATCATGTTATTGGGCCGTCTCCATCATGTTATTGGCCGTCTCCATCATGTTATTGGGCCGTCTCCATGATGTCATTGGGCCGTCTCCATCATGTTATTGGGCCGTCTCCATCATGTTATTGGGCCGTCTCCATCATGTTATTGGCCATCTCCATCTTGTTATTGGGCCGTCTCCATCATGTTATTGGGCCGTCTCCATCATGTTATTGGGCCGTCTCCATCATGATATTGGCCGTCTCCATCTTAGTTATTGGGCCGTCTCCATCATGTTATTGGGCCGTCTCCATCATGATATTGGGCCGTCTCCATCATGTTATTGGCCATCTCCATCTTGTTATTGGGCCGTCTCCATCATGTTATTGGGCCGTCTCCATCATGTTATTTGGCCGTCTCCATCATGTTATTGGCCATCTCCATCTTGTTATTGGGCCGTCTCTATCATGTTATTGGGCCGTCTCCATCATGTTATTGGGCCTTCTCCATCTTGGTTATTGGGCCGTCTCCATCATGTTATTGGGCCATCTCCATCATGTTATTGGGCCGTCTCCATCTTGGTTATTGGGCCGTCTCCATCATGTTATTGGCCATCTCCATCATGTTATTGGGCCATCTCCATCATGTTATTGGGCCATCTCCGTCATGTTATTGGGCCATCTCCATCATGTTATTGGGCCGTCTCCATCATGTTATTGGCCATCTCCATCATGTTATTGGGCCGTCTCCATCATGTTTTTGGGCCGTCTCCATCATGATATTGGGCCGTCTCCATCATGTTATTGGCCATCTCCATCTTGTTATTGGGCCGTCTCCATCATGTTATTGGGCCGTCTCCATCATGTTATTGGGCCGTCTCCATCATGATATTGGCCTTCTCCATCTTAGTTATTGGGCCGTCTCCATCATGTTATTGGGCCGTCTCCATCATAATATTGGGCCATCTCCATCATGTTATTGGGCCGTCTCCATGATGTTATTGGGCCGTCTCCATCTTAGTTATTGGGCCGTCTCCATCATGTTATTGGGCCGTCTCCATCATGTTATTGGGCTCTCCATCATGTTATTGGGCCGTCTCCATCATGTTATTGGGCCGTCTCCATCATGATATTGGGCCGTCTGCATCATGTTATTGGGCCGTCTCCATCATGTTATTGGGCCGTCTGCATCATGTTATTGGGCCGTCTCCATCATGTTATTGGGCCGTCTCCATCATGTTATTGGGCCGTCTCCATCATGTTATTGGCCATCTCCATCTTGTTATTGGGCCGTCTCCATCATGTTATTCGGCCATCTCCATCTTGGTTATTGGGCCGTCTCCATCATGTTATTGGGCCGTCTCCATTTTGTTATTGGGCCGTCTCCATCATGTTATTGGCCGTCTCCATCTTGGTTATTGGGCTGTCTCCATCATGTTATTGGGCCGTTTCCATCATGATATTGTCCGTCTCCATAATGTTATTGGCCGTCTCCATCTTGGTTATTGGGCCGTCTCCATCATGTTATTGGGCCGTTTCCATCATGATATTGTCCGTCTCCATAATGTTATTGGCCGTCTCCATCTTGGTTATTGGGCCATCTCCATCTTGTTATTGGGCCGTCTCCATCATGTTATTGGCCATCTCCATCTTGTTATTGGGCCGTCTCCATCATGTTATTGGGCCGTCTCCATCATGTTATTGGGCCGTCTCCATCATGATATTGGCCTTCTCCATCTTAGTTATTGGGCCGTCTCCATCATGTTATTGGGCCGTCTCCATCATAATATTGGGCCATCTCCATCATGTTATTGGGCCGTCTCCATGATGTTATTGGGCCGTCTCCATCTTAGTTATTGGGCCGTCTCCATCATGTTATTGGGCCGTCTCCATCATGTTATTGGGCTCTCCATCATGTTATTGGGCCGTCTCCATCATGTTATTGGGCCGTCTCCATGATGTTATTGGGCCGTCTCCATCTTAGTTATTGGGCCGTCTCCATCATGTTATTGGGCCGTCTCCATCATGTTATTGGGCTCTCCATCATGTTATTGGGCCGTCTCCATCATGTTATTGGGCCGTCTCCATCATGATATTGGGCCGTCTGCATCATGTTATTGGGCCGTCTCCATCATGTTATTGGGCCGTCTGCATCATGTTATTGGGCCGTCTCCATCATGTTATTGGGCCGTCTCCATCATGTTATTGGGCCGTCTCCATCATGTTATTGGCCATCTCCATCTTGTTATTGGGCCGTCTCCATCATGTTATTCGGCCATCTCCATCTTGGTTATTGGGCCGTCTCCATCATGTTATTGGGCCGTCTCCATTTTGTTATTGGGCCGTCTCCATCATGTTATTGGCCGTCTCCATCTTGGTTATTGGGCTGTCTCCATCATGTTATTGGGCCGTTTCCATCATGATATTGTCCGTCTCCATAATGTTATTGGCCGTCTCCATCTTGGTTATTGGGCCGTCTCCATCATGTTATTGGGCCGTCTCCATCATGTTATTAGGCCGTCTCCATCATGTTATTGGGCCGTCTCCATCATGTTATTGGGCCGTCTCCATCATGTTATTGGGCCGTCTCCATCATGTTATTGGCCATCTCCATGTTGTTATTGGGCCGTCTCCATCATGTTATTGGGCCGTCTCCATCATGTTATTGGGCCGTCTCCATCATGATATTGGGCCGTCTCCATCATGATATTGGCCGTCTCCATCTTAGTTATTGGGCCGTCTCCATCATGTTATTGGTCCGTCTCCATCATGTTATTGGGCCATCTCCATCATGTTATTGGGCCGTCTCCATCATGTTATTAGGCCGTCTCCATCATGTTATTGGGCCGTCTCCATCATGTTATTGGGCCGTCTCCATCATGTTATTGGGCCGTCTCCATCTTGGTTATTGGGCCGTCTCCATGATGTTATTGGGCCGTCTCCATCTTGTTATTGGGCCGTCTCCATCATGTTATTGGGCCGTTTCCATCATGTTATTGGCCATCTCCATCTTGTTATTGGGCCGTCTCCATCATGTTATTGGCCTCTCCATCATGTTATTGGGCCGTCTCCATCATGTTATTGGGCCGTCTCCATCATGTTATTGGGCCGTCTCCATCATGTTATTGGCCATCTCCATCTTGTTATTGGGCCGTCTTCATCATGTTATTGGCCGTCTCCATTTTGGTTATTGTGCCTTCTCCATCATGTTATTGGGCCGTCTCCATCATGTTATTGGGCCGTCTCCATCATGTTATTGGGCCGTCTCCATCATGTTATTGGCTGTCTCCATCTTGGTTATTGGGCCGTCTCCATCATGTTATTGGGCCGTCTCCATCATGATATTGGCCATCTCCATCATGTTATTGGGCCGTCTCCATCATTTTATTGGGCCGTCTCCATCATGTTATTGGGCCGTCTCCACCATGATATTGGCCGTCTCCATCATGTTATTGGGCCGTCTCCATCATGTTATTAGGCCGTCTCCATCATGTTATTGGGCTGTCTCCATGATGTTATTGGCCGTCTCCATCTTAGTTATTGCGCCATCTCCATCATGTTATTGGGCCGTCTCCATCATGTTATTGGGCCGTCTCCATCATGTTATTGGGCCGTCTCCATCATGTTATTGGCCATGTCCATCATGTTATTGGGCCGTCTCCATCATGTTATTGGGTCGTCTCCATCATGTTATTGGGCCGTCTCCATCATGATATTGGCCTCTCCATCATGTTATTGGGCCGTCTCCATCATGTTATTGGGCCGTCTCCATCATGTTATTGGGCCGTTTCTATCATGTTATTGGGCCGTCTCCATCATGATATTGGCCTCTCCATCATGTTATTGGGCCGTCTCCATCATGTTATTGGGCCGTTTCTATCATGTTATTCGGCCGTCTCCATCATTATATTGGCCGTCTCCATCTTGATATTGGCCGTCTCCATCATGATATTGGGCCGTTTCTATCATGTTATTGGGCCGTCTCCATCATGTTATTGGCCGTCTCCATCATGATATTGGGCCGTCTCCATCATGTTATTGGCCTCTCCGTCATGATATTGGGCCATCTCCATCATGTTATTGTGCCATCTCCATCATGTTATTGGGCCGTCTCCATCATTAAATTGGCCGTCTCCATCATGTTATTGGGCCGTTGCTATCATGTTATTGGGCCATCTCCATCATTATATTGGCCGTCTCCATCATGATATTGTGCCGTCTCCATCATGTTATTGGGCCGTCTCCATCATGTTATTGGCCGTCTCCGTCATGTTATTGGGCCGTCTCCATCATGTTATTGGCCGTCTCCATCATGTTATTGGGCCGTCTCCATCATGTTATTGGCCGTCTCCATCATGATATTGGCCGTCTCCATCATGATATTGGCCGTCTCCATCATGATATTGGTTAATAATAATATCTCTCAATCACAAGCAGCACAGACAGCGCTGAGTCAGCTGGGCCGAGCACAGGGCCCCGTACAGGGCCGAGCACAGGACCGAGCACAGGGCCGAGCACAGGGCCGAGCAGAGGGCCGAGCAGAGGGCCGAGCAGAGGGCCGAGCACAGGGCCGAGGACAGGGCCGAGCAGAGGGCCGAGCAAAGTGCCGAGCACAGGGCCGAGCACAGGGCCGAGCAGAGGGCCGAGCACAGGGCCGAGCACAGGGCCGAGCAGAGGGCCGAGCAGAGGGCCGAGCAGAGGGCCGAGCACAGGGCCGAGCACAGGGCCGAGCAGAGGGCCGAGCACAGGGCCGAGCACAGGGCCGAGCACAGGGCCGAGCACAGGGCACAGGGTTTGTGTTCCTGAGAACAAATGGGTGCAGTCGGATCATCCGTCATGTTTTTATGAGGAACAGATTACATTCTACTGCTTTCCTTCCTTCTGTCACATCGATCAATCAATGAAAACTGTTTTTATCAAAGACCAGTGAATCAAATCCATTTCAGAGGAGATTCCTTTATCCATCTTTCACCTGAAAGTCTCTGCTCTGTCACGCTGAAGTCCTCTGACCCTCTTCTGCTCACTGAAGACCCCGTGTGAGGGGGAGAAGCTTCTCTGTGCTTTTATTTTGTAATACGGTGGGTAATCTACTTCCTCCCCTGATCCACTGCAGAGAAAGCTTTTTATTAATTATATTATATATATATATATATATATATATATATATATATATATATTAATAATATTAACTCTGAAGCTCGGTGACTCAGGAAGGAAGTAATTTATCTAAAATGTCTCTTGTTTTCCTGTTTCCTCCCACAGCTCTAAGTTCAAAGAACACGCCACCACACAAAGACCTGGCACCATGAGATCCACTATGAGATCCACCATGAGATCCACCATGAGATCCACCATGAGATGCACAATGAGATCCACCATGAGATCCACCATGAGATCCACTATGAGATGCACAATGAGATCCACTATGAGATCCACAATGAGATCCACCATGAGATCCACCATGAGATCCACTACAGTTCACTAGAAAAGGTACATAAGTCTGTGGTCCTGCAAGAGCCTGCAGAGCACTGACATTCCTCTAACTATCTGGATGTCCCCTTAAGTCCTCCGTCCTTTCCTCTAACTATCTGGATGTCCCCTTATCTCCTCCGTCCTTTCCTCTAACTATCTGGATGTCCCCTTAAGTCCTCCGTCCTTTCCTCTAACTATCTAGATCTCAATTTTTGACGTCTCTTGTTTAAAATGAGGATGTGAAATGTTCATTTATTAGAAATATGCTCCAGTCATAATCCAGATTATTTAAAAACACCAGACTGTAGCAGATGAACATAAATTACTTTATTTATAAAACTGACTTTGTCAACAAAGAATGTCTTTGTGTGTAAATGTTCTGTACTTGTTTATCTTCTAACCACTCAAAGCTCTTTAATAATACATGACATCATTCACCCATTCATACACTGAGGAGCTATCATGATGGGAGGAGCTACCATGATGGGAGGGGCTACCATGATGGGAGGAGCTACCATGATGGGAGGAGCTACCATGATGGGAGGGGCTACCATGATGGGAGGAGCTACCATGATGGGAAGAGCTACCATGATGGGAGGGGCTACCATGATGGGAGGAGCTACCATGATGGGAGGGGCTACCATGATGGGAGGGGCTACCATGATGGGAGGAGCTACCATGATGGGAGGGGCTACCATGATGGGAGGGGCTACCATGATGGGAGGAGCTACCATGATGGGAGGGGCTACCATGATGGGAGGGGCTACCATGATGGGAGGGGCTACCATGATGGGAGGAGCTACCATGATGGGAGGGGCTACCATGATGGGAGGGGCTACCATGATGGGAGGAGCTACCATGATGGGAGGGGCTACCATGATGGGAGGGGCTACCATGATGGGAGGAGCTACCATGATGGGAGGAGCTACCATGATGGGAGGGGCTACCATGATGGGAGGAGCCACCATGATGGGAGGAGCTACCATGATGGGAGGAGCTACCATGATGGGAGGGGCTACCATGATGGGAGGGTCTACCATGATGGGAGGGGCTACAATGAAGGGAGGAGCTACCAAGCAAGGTGCCACCTGCCCATCAGGACTAACATTCCCACCGTAGACAGACTACGGGGGATATCGGGGTGAAGTGTCTCGCCCAAGGACACATCGACATGGGCTAACGGAGCGGGGATCGAACCGCCGATCCTCTGATTGAAGGACGACCCACTTACCACTGAGTCACAGTCACCCATGCCATTTATTTTTTTATTGATAATAAATCATTCAGCATGAAGAAGCATTAAAATGGACTCAATAAATCTCTTCTACTGAGATCATTAATAGACTGATACGGAGAAGCTTTGAAGAAATAAACTGTAATAAAGAATTATTTACAGATTCAAGGAGGTTGACTTATATTAATATCTAAACAAAACAGATCATAAGTGACAAAAAGACCGTCTGAATCAGTGATATGGATATTAGTCAACACAGACTGGTCTCAAGCATTCAGTAGCTGCTAACCACTCACCAATACTTTGTTGACAAATAATAAGCTTATGAATGTGTTTATTATAAACTGCTCATCAATAATAATAGAGTTCTAATAACTAGATCCCTTTCTATTATTTCGGTGTGGCTTGTTCACCCTCTCTCCAGCTCCGCCTCCTTCTCGTTACACATTATATTTTTACAGTTTTATCTTTTATTTGCCGTTAGTGAGTTATGAAACGATGAATAACATCCATCAGTTGTGTAGAAGGTTCTCTGTTCTCGCTGCTCGTCTGTGTTCTGGTTATTGCTCTCGTGGTCACCTGCAGGCGAGTATTGTTTGAAACCAGCGTGATGAAGTGCAGACGGGACAGAAGTGAGGAAGGTGAAGCTGCAGGAGGCGGAGTCAGATGTAAAACATAAAGTAGGGCAGCTGAGGGGAGCCGCCGCCTCACGCCTCCTAATTGAGATGTCAGAGATTCTGTTTACTGAAATGAAAGTCTGCTGCTGACGAGGAAGAGCGGGAAATGTGTTGGGCACACCGGAGGAGATGAATCCTCAATCAGGAGACAAGGATCTGTTTCAGATCCGCCTCGTAAAGATCGATGACATGGCTCTCTTCAGTCCTCAGGCTCTCTGCAGAACCTCTTCACCACCTTCACTCAGGGGGGGGTCATACAAATAATATGACCATGGACCCACCCAGCCCCATTAGCATGCTTGTGGTGGTTTAGTGTCTCTTTGTGGTGGTTTAGTGTCTCTTTGTGGTGGTTTTGTGTCTCTTTGTGGTGGTTTTGAGTTTCTTTGTGGTGGTTTTGTGTCTCTTTGTGGTGGTTTTGAGTCTCTTTGTGGTGGTTTTGTGTCTCTTTGTGGTGGTTTTGAGTCTCTTTGTGGTGGTTTTGTGTCTCTTTGTGGTGGTTTTGTGTCTCTTTGTGGTGGTTTTGTGTCTCTTTGTGGTGGTTTTGAGTCTCTTTGTGGTGGTTTAGTTTCTTTGTGGTGGTTTTGTGTTTCTTTGGGTGGTTTTGTGTCTCTTTGTGGTGGTTTTGAGTCTCTTTGTGGTGGTTTTGAGTTTCTTTGTGGTGGTTTTGTGTCTCTTTGTGGTGGTTTTGTGTCTCTGTGGTGGTTTTGAGTTTCTTTGTGGTGGTTTAGTGTCTCTTTGTGGTGGTTTTGTGTCTCTGTGGTGGTTTTGAGTTTCTTTGTGGTGGTTTTGTGTCTCTTTGTGGTGGTTTTGTGTCTCTTTGTGGTGGTTTTGAGTCTCTTTGTGGTGGTTTAGTGTTTCTTTGTGGTGGTTTAGTGTTTCTTTGTGGTGGTTTTGTGTCTCTTTGTGGTGGTTTTGTGTCTCTTTGTGGTGGTTTTGTGTCTCTTTGTGGTGGTTTTGTGTCTCTTTGTGGTGGTTTTGTGTCTCTTTGTGGTGGTTTTGAGTCTCTTTGTGGTGGTTTTGTGTCTCTTTGTGGTGGTTTTGTGTCTCTTTGTGGTGGTTTTGTGTCTCTTTGTGGTGGTTTTGTGTCTCTTTGTGGTGGTTTAGTTTCTTTGTGGTGGTTTTGTGTTTCTTTGGGTGGTTTTGAGTTTCTTTGTGGTGGTTTTGAGTTTCTTTGTGGTGGTTTTGAGTTTCTTTGTGGTGGTTTTGAGTTTCTTTGTGGTGGTTTTGTGTCTCTTTGTGGTGGTTTTGTGTCTCTTTGTGGTGGTTTAGTTTCTTTGTGGTGGTTTTGTGTCTCTTTGTGGTGGTTTTGTGTCTCTTTGTGGTGGTTTAGTTTCTTTGTGGTGGTTTAGTGTCTCTTTGTGGTGGTTTTGAGTTTCTTTGTGGTGGTTTTGAGTTTCTTTGTGGTGGTTTTGTGTTTCTTTGTGGTGGTTTTGTGTTTCTTTGTGGTGGTTTTGTGTTTCTTTGTGGTGGTTTTGTGTCTCTTTGTGGTGGTTTTGTGTTTCTTTGTGGTGGTTTTGTGTCTCTTTGTGGTGGTTTTGAGTTTCTTTGTGGTGGTTTTGTGTCTCTGTGGTGGTTTTGTGTCTCTTTGTGGTGGTTTTGAGTTTCTTTGTGGTGGTTTTGTGTCTCTTTGTGGTGGTTTTGTGTCTCTTTGTGGTGGTTTTGAGTTTCTTTGTGGTGGTTTTGTGTTTCTTTGTGGTGGTTTTGAGTTTCTTTGTGGTGGTTTTGAGTTTCTTTGTGGTGGTTTTGTGTCTCTTTGTGGTGGTTTTGTGTTTCTTTGTGGTGGTTTTGAGTTTCTTTGTGGTGGTTTTGTGTCTCTTTGTGGTGGTTTTGTGTCTCTTTGTGGTGGTTTTGTGTCTCTTTGTGGTGGTTTTGAGTCTCTTTGTGGTGGTTTTGTGTCTCTTTGTGGTGGTTTTGTGTCTCTTTGTGGTGGTTTTGAGTTTCTTTGTGGTGGTTTTGTGTTTCTTTGTGGTGGTTTTGTGTCTCTTTGTGGTGGTTTTGTGTTTCTTTGTGGTGGTTTTGTGTTTCTTTGTGGTGGTTTTGTGTTTCTTTGTGGTGGTTTTGTGTCTCTTTGTGGTGGTTTTGTGTTTCTTTGTGGTGGTTTTGTGTTTCTTTGTGGTGGTTTTGTGTCTCTTTGTGGTGGTTTTGTGTTTCTTTGTGGTGGTTTTGTGTCTCTTTGTGGTGGTTTTGTGTCTGTTGTGTTTTTGTGTTTCTTTGAGGTGGTTGTGTGTCTCTTTGTTTTGAGTTTCTTTGGTTTTTTTCTCTTGGTGGGGGTTTTTTTGTGGGTTTTAGTTTCTTTGTGGTGGTTTTGTGTCTCTTTGTGGTGGTTTTGTGTCTCTTTGTGGTGGTTTTGAGTTTCTTTGTGGTGGTTTTGTGTTTCTTTGTGGTGGTTTTGTGTTTCTTTGTGGTGGTTTTGTGTCTCTTTGTGGTGGTTTTGAGTTTCTTTGTGGTGGTTTTGTGTCTCTTTGTGGTGGTTTTGAGTTTCTTTGTGGTGGTTTTGTGTCTCTTTGTGGTGGTTTTGTGTTTCTTTGTGGTGGTTTTGAGTTTCTTTGTGGTGGTTTTGTGTCTCTTTGTGGTGGTTTTGTGTTTCTTTGTGGTGGTTTTGTGTTTCTTTGTGGTGGTTTTGTGTTTCTTTGTGGTGGTTTTGTGTCTCTTTGTGGTGGTTTTGAGTTTCTTTGTGGTGGTTTTGTGTTTCTTTGTGGTGGTTTTGTGTCTCTTTGTGGTGGTTTTGAGTTTCTTTGTGGTGGTTTTGTGTTTCTTTGAGGTGGTTTTGTGTTTCTTTGTGGTGGTTTTGTGTTTCTTTGTGGTGGTTTTGTGTCTCTTTGTGGTGGTTTTGTGTCTCTTTGTGGTGGTTTTGTGTTTCTTTGTGGTGGTTTTGAGTTTCTTTGTGGTGGTTTTGTGTCTCTTTGTGGTGGTTTTGTGTCTCTTTGTGGTGGTTTTGTGTCTTTGTGGTGGTTTAGTGTTTCTTTGTGGTGGTTTTGTGTTTCTTTGTGGTGGTTTTGTGTCTCTTTGTGGTGGTTTTGTGTTTCTTTGTGGTGGTTTTGTGTCTCTTTGTGGTGGTTTTGTGTCTCTTTGTGGTGGTTTTGTGTCTCTTTGTGGTGGTTTTGAGTTTCTTTGTGGTGGTTTTGTGTCTCTTTGTGGTGGTTTTGTGTCTCTTTGTGGTGGTTTTGTGTTTCTTTGAGGTGGTTTTGTGTCTCTTTGTGGTGGTTTTGAGTTTCTTTGTGGTGGTTTTGTGTTTCTTTGTGGTGGTTTAGTGTTTCTTTGTGGTGGTTTTGTGTTTCTTTGTGGTGGTTTTGAGTCTTTGTGGTGGTTTTGTGTCTCTTTGTGGTGGT
>JACSYO010001886.1:0-5000 GCA_016806645.1 Ophiodon elongatus
CTAGGGGTTAGGGGCTAGGAGCTAGGGGTTAGGGGCTAGGGTAGAGGGGCTAGGAGGTAGGAGGTAGGAGCTAGGGGTTAGGGGCTAGGAGCTAGGGTAGAGGAGGTAGGGGAGCTAGGAGCTAGGGGTTATGAGCTCGGGGCTAGGAGCTAGAAGGTAGGGTAGAGGGGCTAGGAGCTAAAAGCTAGGAGGAAGGAGCTAGGGGTTAGGGTAGAGGGGCTAGGGGTTATGAGCTCGGGGCTAGGAGCTCGGGGTTATGAGCTCGTGGCTAGGAGCTAGGGGTTAGGAGCTAGAAGGTAGGGTAGAGGGGCTAGGAGCTAAAAGCTAGGAGGAAGGAGCTAGGGGTAGGAGCTAGGAGCTAGGGGTAGAGGGGCTAGGGGTTAGGGGTTAGGGGCTAGGAGCTACTAGCCGCTCAGGACTCACCCATCAGGATCCTCATCTGCTTCTTCCCGAAGAATTTAGAGAACAACGACGAGATGGTTAAACCCATTTTATGAGACCGTCAGCGGGAGGAGACCTCCTGGGGTTAGACCGGGTTACGGGTAGTCCGGGTTAGACCGGGTTACGGGTAGTCCGGGTGAGACCCGCAGAGACACGGAGATCAGGATTGTGGGAGGGGGAGGGGGGGGGAGAGGGGGGAGGGGTGGGGGGGAAGAGGGGGGGGGGGGGCTCCTCCTCGTGCCACGTCCAGGCCAACGCGGAAGAAATGACGTCACTGAAAAAAACTTTATTGAAACCAAAGTTGAAGGATGCGTTCAGGTTTTTCCGGTAAAACACGGGACTCGGAGTTCTAAAGATTTAAGATTTGATCCGCGTTCTATACTTCTTCGTAAAAATCTTCTAATTCTAATATGAATTAAGTATCTGATTTATATATATATATATATATATATATATATATATATATCATTAATAATGCTAATACTAATCTGTTGGGTGTTTAAACACTTCACATATGTCAAAGTATTTTCTTAGATCACGTCTTCATATCCCAAAAGGTTTATTCAAGTAATCCATTTGACTAATTAATCATAGCTGTGTTGTGTTAAACCTTTTATCATTTATGATGTTTTCCACTGAAAACGATGCTTTAACACATGTTTATATCATTAATTCATTATATAGCATTATTATTTAATGTACTTTATACTCAATTGAGGAAATACAATTATAACGTGGAGTCCATGTTCGATAAATACATGAGTAAATACTAATACTAATAACAATAATAATAAAGCTGGAAATAAAAGGTACTGTATGAATCCTGTAAATTATTTAATGGTAATATCTAATATTCAGAATGAACCCTTTCCATTGACTTTATTTTATTAATGTCTCGTGTTTCATTCCGAATCGTTTAATTTATTTCAGGCTGGTCTTTTTCTTTCATGTCTTAATAACAATAATAATGATATGTCATTATATTTTGTTTACTGTATGTAATGATTCCTGACCTGACTGCCATGAACGCAGCATCGGCTTCCGGGTTGTACTTCCGGTTCAGACCAACATGGCGGCCGCTGGGCGACAGTCTCCTCAGACTAAACTGTTCTAGAGAAACGAAGCGTTCAGTTCTTCTTCTCGTGAAGAGCTGCAGCTCCCAGGTGAGAGGGCAGGGCGAGGGTTGCTAGGGTCAGGGTTGCTAGGGTTACCATTGTTAGCAATGTGTTGGTGGAGAATGTTGAATATTATGGTCTGTTCTGACTTAAACCTCACACGTCATCAACGTGTTCATGTTACATCAGAACGTTTACTCATGTTTATTATGTTTATTATGTTCATGTTTATTATGTTTGTTTATTATGTTCATGTTTATTATGTTTGGTACCGGGGTGAGGGCTGTCACCATGGTGCAGAGTTCAGGTGACAGCTGATGGGAAGAAGCTGTTCCTGAGTCTGCTGGTCCTGGAACGGAGACTCCTATAGCGCCTCCCAGAGGGCAGGAGGGCAAACAGTCTGTGACCAGGGTGTGAGGGGTCCCTGAGGATGCTGCCCCTAACCCCAAACCCTTAACGCTAACCCCTTACCCTTACCCCCTATCCCTAACCCCTTACCCCCTATCCCTAACCTTTACCCCTAACCTCTAACCCTACCCCCTATCCCTAACCCCTAACCCTAACCCCTTACCCCTATCGCTATCGCTATCCCTAACCCTTACCCCTAACCCTTACCCCCTATCCCTATCCCTTACCCCAAACCCTTACCCTTACCCCCTAACCCTAACCCTTACCCCTAACCCTAACCCTCCCAGAGGGGAGGAGGTCTATACCAGTCCATGGCTGGGTGTGAGGGGTCCCTGGCGATGCTGCTTGCCCCCCCAGGTGGTGCTGGGGGTGGAGGGTCTCGCTGGCAGGGAGTGGGTACCGGTGATGCGTTGGGTGGTGTTTACCCCCCTCTGCAGAGCTCTCCGGTCTGAGGCGGAGCAGTTGCCCTCCAAACTGTGATGCAGCTTCAGGATGCTCTGGATGGTGCAGTGTGAAGTTCACCAGGATCAGAGGAGACGTGAGCCTTCTTGACCAGGGTTGAGGTGTTGAGGGTCCAACAGGTCCTCTGGGATGTGGACACCCAGGAACCTAAAGCTGGAGACACCCTCCGTTCCATTGATATGGATGATGGGGGGGTGCAGCCTTTGGTCTTTCTGAAGTCCACAATGAGCTCCTTGGTCTTCTCGGTGTTGAGGGCCAGGTGGTTGTTGGCGCACCACGCTGCCAGGTACCTCCTCCCTGTAGGCCGACTCCTCGTTGATGAGGCCCACCACCGCTGTGTCTTGATGATGTTGTGAGGGGCTGGTGGTCTGCAGGCGGCTGTGGTCTGCAGGGGGCTGGTAGTCTGCAGGGGTCTGGTGGTCTACAGGGGGCTGGTGGTCTACAGGAGGCACCGTCTCGATGGCTGCCTCCTGGTTGTCTCTGTCAAAGCGAGCATTGAAGTTGTGAAGCTCATCAGGGAGGGAGGCGTCGCCGGTTGGGGGGGTGGTGTTGGAGGGTTTGTGATCCGTAATGGCCTGGAGTCCTTGCCACTGGGGTCAGGGGTCGTGCTTGGCCCTGTTGATGCCCCTCTTCAGGTGGATGAGCTGGAGGCTGATCATCACCTGTTCATCCACGGCTTCTCATTTGGGAATGTTGTAATATGTTATGTTTATATGTTTATGTTTATTATGTTTATGTTTGCAGACAAGAGTTTATAAAAATGTTTGGTTACAAAACAGTTAACAGTAAATGTTGATTTATCTCATTACATCATAATTAAAGGAGTAACATGTTAAAATCTATCTGTGTCTTTTCAGAAACCAACAAACCCAGTCCCAGATGAACCAGTTCTGGTCCTGCATGATGATGGTCTTACCTGATCCTGGTAGCCCATCAGTCTGATCTGACCCTGGTAGCCCATCAGTCTGATCTGACCCTGGTAGCCCACCAGTCTTACCTGACCCTGGTAGCCCACCAGTCTTACCTGACCCTGGTAGACCACCAGTCTTACCTGACCCTGGTAGACCTTTGAGACATGGAGAAGTTTGGGATGAGTTTTGGGGGTGGTCCCGGCAGGAAGGAGCTGCTGGACACCATCGAGTCCCAGAAGAAGCAGCTGGTCCAGTACCAGACTCGCTTCAAAGACGTGGTCCAGGCCTATAAGAGTCTTCTGAAGGAGAAGGAGGCTCTGGAGGCCAGTTTTAAGGTCTTGACGGTGACCCAGGAGGTGGACCTGAACCAACAAGGCCAGGACAGCACCACCACCTCGGACGTCCTGGAGGACGGCTGCTCGCTGCAAAGTGAGGACAGCGTGGACACGGCAGCATCTGTGGACATGCCCAGTGAGACCACCAGAGGGGACCAGAGCGAGGAGGACCAGGGAGAACCAGGACTTAAGTCCGGCTCAATGGTGCGTTTTTAAAAGTCCAACTTTATTTAAAACACATTCATCAACAAAACTACAACTTTGAGTTTTCTATGCGATTAATGACCCGTTTGTTCTGAAGACGTCGGCGGTTTAACGTGAGGAGTTTTCTTCCTGCAGACCCTGCGGCCCGATACGAGTGCCGGCGGCTCAGAGAGCGGCAGCGTGGGGGCGGAGCAGCAGCAGCAGGCCACGCCCCCTCCCAGCACAGAGGTGGACCGTCGAGTCGCCCAGCTGAAGAACCAACTGAGCACGCTCACCGGCGCCATCGCCACGGTGACACACGAGAAGTCTCGGATGGAGGCCAGCTTTCAGGCCGACAAGCGTCAGCTGAAACAGGAAGTGGAGGAGCTCCAGGACCGTCTCGCCGCCATGACGACGCAGCAGGAAGCGGAGCTGCGCACCATGCAGCAGCAGTTGGCCGAAGGCCGCGCTCGCATCATCACGCAGCAGCACGAGAGGGAGCAGGAGCAGGGAGACCACGTCCAGCAGCTCAGAGAGCTGCAGAGGATCCTGCAGCAGGAGAGAGACCTGCGACAGGATGCAGAGCTCCGCCTGCAGGACGCTGCTCTCCTCGTGACATCACAGGCCGTGGACCGGGGGGCGGAGTCTGAGGCTCACCTGAACCAGGTGAGGGAGGAGAAAGACGAGCTGAGGAGGAGGCTGCAGGCTGCTGAGGAGGACCAGAAGAAACCAGATCCCAGAGTGAACGAACTGCAGCATGAGCTGACAGAGCTGAAAAAACACTTCCAGCAGCAGAACCACCTCGAGACCAGAAAGGTAAAACAAGACCCTCACCAACTAAAACCAGGTCTAAACTCACTAAAGCAGATCCACAGTGAGCCCAGTAAGGTAAAACAAGACCCTCACCAACTAAAACCAGGTCTAAACTCACTAAAGCAGATCCACAGTGAGCCCAGTAAGGTAAAACCAAGACCTTAACCAACTAAAACCAGGTCTAAACTCACGAAAGCAGATCCACAGTGAGCCCAGTAAGGTAAAACAAGACCCTCACCAACTAAAACCAGGTCTAAACTCACTAAAGCAGATCCACAGTGAGCCCAGTAAGGTAAAACAAGACCCTCACCAACTAAAACCAGGTCTAAACT
>JACSYO010001886.1:10000-17500 GCA_016806645.1 Ophiodon elongatus
TTCATAGTGATATGTTTACAGTGATATGTTTACAGTGATATGTTTACAGTGATAATGTGTTTACAGTGATATGTTTACAGTGATAATGTGTTCATAGTGATATGTTTACAGTGATAATGTGTTTACAGTGATAATGTGTTTACAGTGATATGTTTACAGTGATAATGTGTTTACAGTGATATGTTTACAGTGATAATGTGTTTACAGTGATAATGTGTTCATAGTGATATGTTTACAGTGATATGTTTACAGTGATATGTTTACAGTGATAATGTGTTCATAGTGATATGTTTACAGTGATAATGTTTACAGTGATAATGTTTACAGTGATATGTTTACAGTGATATGTTTACAGTGATAATGTGTTTACAGTGATATGTTTACAGTGATATGTTTACAGTGATAATGTGTTTACAGTGATATGTTTACAGTGATATGTTTACAGTGATAATGTTTACAGTGATAATGTGTTTACAGTGATAATGTGTTCATAGTGATATGTTTACAGTGATAATGTGTTCATAGTGATATGTTTACAGTGATAATGTGTTCATAGTGATATGTTTACAGTGATAATGTGTTTACAGTGATATGTTTACAGTGATATGTTTACAGTGATATGTTTACAGTGATAATGTGTTTACAGTGATATGTTTACAGTGATAATGTTTACAGTGATAATGTGTTCATAGTGATATGTTTACAGTGATAATGTTTACAGTGATAATGTGTTTACAGTGATAATATGTTTACAGTGATAATGTGTTTACAGTGATATGTTTACAGTGATATGTTTACAGTGATAATGTTTACAGTGATAATGTGTTCATAGTGATATGTTTACAGTGATAATGTTTACAGTGATAATGTGTTCATAGTGATATGTTTACAGTGATAATGTTTACAGTGATAATGTGTTCATAGTGATATGTTTACAGTGATAATGTTTACAGTGATAATGTGTTTACAGTGATAATGTTTACAGTGATAATGTGTTCATAGTGATATGTTTACAGTGATAATGTTTACAGTGATAATGTGTTTACAGTGATAATGTTTACAGTGATAATGTGTTATAGTGATATGTTTACAGTGATAATGTTTACAGTGATAATGTGTTTACAGTGATAATGTTTACAGTGATAATGTGTTTACAGTGATAATGTTTACAGTGATAATGTGTTTACAGTGATATGTTTACAGTGATCTGGTGAGATAACTCACAGCATCACAGATGACCTCCAGGTGAAGACTCTCCAGTTTCTGCGTCATCTCTTTGTGTCGATGACGATACCATCCGTCAAAGTTCGGAGACCTGAAGAATTTTCTGTCAAGAGTCAAACAACCGAAGATAAATGAGTTCAGGGTTCATTCAAACTCGTCTGAGAAGAAGAACATGAACGATTCAAACAACAACAAAAGACTTCTTAAACTTCCTGGACCTAAATGTAAAAATAAACTGTGATTAAGTTACAACAAAAGTTACTTTATCCTCAAAATTACAATATTATTCTCATAGTTATGACAAAAGTTACGACCAAAATCAACAAAACTACAACTTTATTGTATATAACCTTGATTTAACTAGGAAGTCACATTGAGGTTAGAAAGGATTATAGGGTTAAACATATCGAGAGATAAACATTTCTAAAAAGGTTTATAGGGTTAGCCCTATAAACCTCTCTAAAGAGGTTTATAAGGTTAGAGAGGTTTATAGGGTTAGCCCTATAAACCTCTCTAACCCTATAAACCTCTCTAACCTTATAAACCTCTTTAGAGAGGTTTATAAGGTTAGAGAGGTTTATAGGGTTAGCCCTATAAACCTCTCTAACCCTATAAACCTCTTTAGAGAGGTTTATAGGGTTAGCCCTATAAACCTCTCTAACCTTATAAACCTCTTTAGAGAGGTTTATAGGGTTAGCCCTATAAACCTCTCTAACCTTATAAACCTCTCTAACCTTATAAACCTCTCTAACCTTATAAACCTCTTTAGAGAGGTTTATAGGGTTAGCTATAAACCTCTCTAACCTTATAAACCTCTCTAACCTTATAAACCTCTCTAACCTTATAAACCTCTCTAACCTTATAAACCTTTCTAACCGTATAAACCTTTCTAACCTTATAAACCTCTCTAACCTTATAAACCTCTCTAACCTTATAAACCTCTCTAACCCTATAAACCTCTCTAACCTTATAAACCTCTTTAGAGAGGTTTATAGGGTTAGAGAGGTTTATAAGGTTAGCCCTATAAACCTCTCTAACCCTATAAACCTCTCTAACCTTATAAACCTCTTTAGAGAGGTTTATAAGGTTAGCCCTATAAACCTCTCTAACCTTATAAACCTCTCTAACCTTATAAACCTCTTTAGAGAGGTTTATAAGGTTAGCCCTATAAACCTCTCTAACCCTATAAACCTCTCTAACCTTATAAACCTCTTTAGAGAGGTTTATAGGGTTAGAGAGGTTTATAAGGTTAGCCCTATAAACCTCTCTAACCCTATAAACCTCTATCTTTAGAGAGGTTTATAAGGTTAGCCCTATAAACCTCTCTAACCTTATAAACCTCTTTAGAGAGGTTTATAGGGTTAGCCTATAAACCTCTCTAACCCAACCTCTCTAAAGAGGTTTATAAGGTTAAGTTTAAGGTTAGGGTTTATAGTTAGAGAGGTTTATAAGGTTAGAGAGGTTTATAAGGTTAGAAAGGTTTATAAGGTTAGAAAGGTTTATAAGGTTAGAGAGGTTTATAAGGTTAAGGTTAGAAAGGTTTATAAGGTTAGAAAGGTTTTTAGAGAGGTTTATAGGGTTAGAGAGGTTTATATTCTATTGTTAAGAAAAAAAAGATTATTTTTATATTACATTATTCTCAAAGTTATGAAGGCCGATGTCTTAAAGACAGAAGATGAAGAAAGCAGTAAGAACTGGAGCTGACTTCTTCCTGAGGGACTCACCTGTACAGCCCCATCCAATCCCCTTTGAGCCTGAGGGACTCACCTGTACAGCCCCATCCAATCCCCTTTGAGCCTGAGGGACTCACCTGTACAGCCCCATCCAATCCCCTTTGAGCCTGAGGGACTCACCTGTACAGCCCCATCCAATCCCCTTTGAGCCTGAGGGACTCACCTGTACAGCCCCATCCAATCCCCTTTGAGCCTGAGGGACTCACCTGTACAGCCCCATCCAATCCCCTTTGAGCCTGAGGGACTCACCTGCAGCCATCCAATCCCCTTTGAGCCTGAGGGACTCACCTGTACAGCCCCATCCAATCCCCTTTGAGCCCCGAGGTCAGCTGGGGCCCGGTGTGGTCCAGAGTGGACATGAACTCGTCCTGGCTGAAGGGGCGGATCTGAGGAGGAGTCTGAACACACACACACATCAAGCAGCTGCTGACCTCGCCGTGAGGTCATCAATGAGCCACTTCCTGTTTACCTTCCAGGGCGTCACCGATCTCTGCAGAGGCATCAGGCTCGCCATGTAGCGCTCCTGAAGACACAGTAGAGTTATTATTCATAGTGAGGCTCGAGAAGAGAAGAGCCCATCATGATTCATAACTCACGACACTCATCAGAATGAACCACTGATTGTTAGAGAACTACAAGGTGAATGTTGGAGTGAGACCAACAGAAGCTCGTCACTCACCAGCGGGATGATGAAGCTCTGAGTGAGCTCCAACAGGTGTCGCCTTAAGATGGCGCTCTGCACCTCCGACGGCCTTTTCCTCTGAATCCCCTGAAGACATATCAGTCATCATGTTCATCATGTTCA
This sequence comes from Ophiodon elongatus, assembly GCA_016806645.1. NCBI lineage: Eukaryota > Metazoa > Chordata > Actinopteri > Perciformes > Hexagrammidae > Ophiodon > Ophiodon elongatus. The sequence continues at coordinate 13,763 of JACSYO010001886.1, forward strand.
TCATGTTCATGATGTTCATCATGTTCATATGTTCATATGTTCATGATGTTCATCATGTTCATCATGTTCATCATGTTCATGATGTTCATGATGTTCATCATGTTCATGATGTTCATCATGTTCATCATGTTCATGATGTTCATCATGTTCATCATGTTCATCATGTTCATGATGTTCATCATGTTCATGATGTTCATCATGTTCATATGTTCATATGTTCATGATGTTTCATGTTCATGATGTTCATCATGTTCATCATGTTCATGATGTTCATGATGTTCATCATGTTCATCATGTTCATGATGTTCATGATGTTCATCATGTTCATGATGTTCATGATGTTCATGATGTTCATCATGTTCATGATGTTCATGATGTTCATCATGTTCATCATGTTCATGATGTTCATGATGTTCATGATGTTCATCATGTTCATCATGTTCATGATGTTCATGATGCATGATGTTCATATGTTCATGATGTTCATCATGCATGATGTTCATCATGTTCATGATGTTCATGATGTTCATCATGTTCATGATGTTCATGATGTTCATCATGTTCATCATGTTCATGATGTTCATGATGTTCATGATGTTCATCATGTTCATCATGTTCATCATGTTCATCATGTTCATGATGTTCATGATGTTCATGATGTTCATCATGTTCATCATGTTCATCATGTTCATCATGTTCATCATGTTCATGATGTTCATGATGTTCATGATGTTCATCATGTTCATCATGTTCATCATGTTCATCATGTTCATGATGTTCATGATGTTCATGATGTTCATCATGTTCATGATGTTCATCATGTTCATCATGTTCATCATGTTCATCATGTTCATCATGTTCATGATGTTCATGATGTTCATCATGTTCATCATGTTCATGATGTTCATCATGTTCATCATGTTCATCATGTTCATGATGTTCATGATGTTCATCATGTTCATCATGTTCATCATGTTCATCATGTTCATGATGTTCATCATGTTCATGATGTTCATCATGTTCATCATGTTCATCATGTTCATGATGTTCATGATGTTCATCATGTTCATCATGTTCATCATGTTCATCATGTTCATAATGTTCATGATGTTCATCATGTTCATGATGTTCATCATGTTCATGATGAACATGATGTTCATCATGTTCATCATGTTCATGATGTTCATCATGTTCATGATGTTCATGATGTTCATGATGTTCATGATGTTCATCATGTTCATGATGTTCATGATGTTCATGATGTTCATGATGTTCATCATGTTTAACATCAATCCTCTTCAGATCAATACATATTGATATAAATAAATGTGAATGTTTCACCTTCAACAGTCTCTTAATAAGAATCTTGTCTTTGTGTAGAAAGGTCTTGAAGGCTGTGTAGATGCCTGCAGACAGGAAGTCAGCGTTAATAACAGGTATGAACTATTAAAGGGATTATTATTCATTATTAATAGAGACTCAGGTACCTGGTTTAGAATCCAGGGTTTTCAGCTTGGACAGTTTCTTCACCTTCACCTGTTTCGGTAAATCACCTGAAAGAGAGTTCCCTCAAAAGATCATTTTATATACTGGTAAATACTAATGGTTTGATTGTGGATTTAATTATCTAAAATAACAAGAGAAGAAGGAGGAGAAGGAGAAGAAGAAGAAGGAGAAGGAGGAGAAGGAGAAGAAGAAGAAGAAGAAGGAGAAGACGAAGAAGGAGAAGAAGGAGAAGAAGGAGAAGAAGAAGAAGGTGAAGAAGGAGAAGAAGAAGAGAACGTGACAGTTTGAATTAAATCATCGCCAAACCTCCTCCCATTCTCCCTCCCTTTCCCTCAAATGTCTTTGTTGTCTTTTTTATTATTATAGGGAGAAGGAGGAGGAGAAGACGAAGAAGGAGAAGAAGGAGAAGACGAAGGAGGAGACGAAGAAGGAGAAGAAGGAGAAGACGAAGGAGGAGAAGAAGGAGGAGAAGACGAAGAAGGAGAAGAAGGAGAAGACGAAGGAGGAGAAGAAGAAGGAGAAGAAGGAGAAGAAGAAGGAGGAGAAGAAGGAGAAGAAGAAGAAGACGGAGAAGGAGAAAAAGAAGGAGGAGAAGAAGAAGGAGAAGAATGAGAAGAAGGAGAAGAAGGAGAAGAAGAAGAAGGAGGAGAAGAAGGTGAAGAAGGAGAAGAAGAAGAAGAAGAAGGAGAAGAAGAAGAAGGAGAAGGAGAAGGAGAAGAAGAAGAAGAAGAAGAAGGAAGAAGAAGGAGAAGAAGGAGAAGAAGAAGGAGGAGGAGAAGAAGAAGAAGAAGAAGAAGAAGGAGAAGAAGGAGAAGAAAGAAGGAGGAGAAGAAGAAGGAGGAGAAGAAGTGAAAGGAGAAGAAGAAGAAGAAGGAGAAGAAGGAAGAAGAAGAAGAAGGAGAAGAAGAAGAAGGAGAAGAGAAGAAGAAGAAGGAGGAGAGAAGAAGAAGAAGGAGGAGAAGAAGAAGGTGAAGAAGGAGAAGAAGAAGAAGGAGAAGAAGAAGAAGAAGGAGAAGAAGGAGAAGGAGGAGAAGGAGAAGAAGGAGAAGAAGAAGAAGGTGAAGAAGAAGAAGGAGAAGGAGAAGACGAAGAAGGAGAAGACGAAGAAGGAGAAGAAGGAGAAGAAGAAGAAGGTGAAGAAGAAGAAGGAGAAGGAGGAGAAGGAGAAGACGAAGAAGGAGAAGAAGGAGAAGAAGGAGAAGACGAAGGAGGAGAAGAAGAAGGAGGAGAAGAAGGAGAAGAAGAAGAAGACGGAGAAGGAGAAGAAGGAGAAGAAGAAGAAGGTGAAGAAGAAGAAGGAGAAGGAGAAGACGAAGAAGGAGAAGACGAAGAAGGAGAAGAAGGAGAAGAAGAAGAAGGTGAAGAAGAAGAAGGAGAAGGAGGAGAAGGAGAAGACGAAGAAGGAGAAGAAGGAGAAGAAGGAGAAGACGAAGGAGGAGAAGAAGAAGGAGGAGAAGAAGGAGAAGAAGAAGAAGACGGAGAAGGAGAAGAAGGAGAAGAAGAAGAAGGTGAAGAAGAAGAAGGAGAAGGAGAAGACGAAGAAGGAGAAGACGAAGAAGGAGAAGAAGGAGAAGAAGAAGAAGGTGAAGAAGAAGAAGGAGAAGGAGGAGAAGGAGAAGAAGGAGAAGAAGGAGAAGACGAAGGAGGAGAAGAAGGAGGAGAAGAAGGAGAAGAAGAAGAAGACGGAGAAGGAGAAAAAGAAGGAGGAGAAGAAGAAGAAGGGAGAAGAAGAAGGAGGAGAAGAAGGTGAAGAAGGAGAAGAAGAAGAAGAAGAAGGAGAAGAAGAAGAAGGAGAAGAAGGTGAAGAAGGAGAAGAAGAAGAAGAAGAAGGAGAAGAAGAAGAAGGAGAAGAAGGAGAAGGAGGAGAAGGAGAAGACGAAGAAGGAGAAGAAGGAGAAGACGAAGGAGGAGAAGAAGAAGGAGAAGAAGGAGAAGAAGAAGAAGAAGAAGAAGGAGAAGAAGGAGAAGAAGAAGAAGGAGGAGGAGAAGAAGAAGAAGGAGGAGAAGAAGGTGAAGAAGGAGAAGAAGAAGAAGAAGAAGGAGAAGAAGAAGAAGAAGGAGAAGGAGAAGAAGGAGAAGGAGAAGACGAAGAAGGAGAAGAAGGAGAAGAAGAAGAAGGAGAAGGAGGAGAAGGAGAAGACGAAGAAGGAGAAGACGAAGAAGGAGAAGAAGAAGAAGGTGAAGAAGAAGAAGGAGAAGGAGGAGAAGGAGAAGACGAAGAAGGAGAAGAAG
>JACSYO010001886.1:27500-30000 GCA_016806645.1 Ophiodon elongatus
ACAGGTATACTACTAACCGTATACTACTAACTGGTATACTACTAACTATACTACTAACCGTATACTACTAACAGGTATACTACTAACCGTATACTACTAACTGGTATACTACTAACAGGTATACTACTAACTGGTATACTACTAACTGTATACTACTAACAGGTATACTACTAACTGTATACTACTAACCGTATACTACTAACAGGTATACTACTAACCGTATACTACTAACAGGTATACTACTAACTGGTATACTACTAACTGTATACTACTAACAGGTATACTACTAACAGGTATACTACTAACTGTATACTACTAACCGTATACTACTAACAGGTATACTACTAACCATATACTACTAACCATATACTACTAACCGTATACTACTAACCGTATACTACTAATTGGTATACTACGAACCGTATACTACTAACAGGTATACTACTAACCGTATAGTACTAACAGGTATACTACTAACCATATACTACTAACCATATACTACTAACCGTATACTACTAACATGTATACTATTAACCATATACTACTAACTATATACTACTAACCGTATAATACTAACAGGTATACTACTAACCGTATACTACTAACAGTTATACTACTAACCGTATAGTAGTAACTGGTATACTACTAACCATATAATACTAACAGGTGTACTACTAACCATAACAGGTATAATACTAACAGGTATACTACTAACCGTATACTACTAACAGGTATACTACTAACAGGTATACTACTAACCGTATACTACTAACAGTTATACTACTAACCGTATAGTAGTAACTGGTATACTACTAACCATATAATACTAACAGGTGTACTACTAACCGTATACTACTAACCATAACAGGTATAATACTAACAGGTATACTACTAACCGTATACTACTAACAGGTATACTACTAACAGGTATACTACTAACCGTATACTACTAACAGGTATAATACTAACCGTATAGTACTAACAGGTATAATACTAACCGTATACTACTAACCATATACTACTAACAGGTATACTACTAACAGGTATACTACTAACCGTATACTACTAACAGGTATACTACTAACAGGTATAATACAAACCGTATACTACTAACCGTATACTACTAACAGGTATAATACGAACCGTATACTACTAACCGTATACTACAAACAGGTATAATACTAACCGTATACTACTAACCGTATACTACTAACAGGTATAATACTAACCGTATACTACTAACCGTATACTACTAACAGGTATAATACTAACCGTATACTACTAACCGTATACTGTATATATATATTATATTATATGAATATAATGAATCCTTCTACTAGTAATTAATAGTTAACTAATAGCTTCTTCTAGCATTAATGAGCCGGCTGCTCTCCTTACATTAATTTATTCGTATTAAATGTATGTTAATGTGTAAAAAAGCCCATAATAATAATGTATAAACTAGACTCTAGAAGAAGAGGTGTCCCTGTGTGAGTATCAGTGGTTTCCGTGACAACAGAGAGGTCAGAGGTCAGCTGGTTCCCATGAAGCTCACACGGCTCAGCTGATAAGTGAACGAGTCAATATTGAGACGACCTTCATCAGTCAGCGGCGACCTTCAGCCGGTGAAGGACGGCTTCCTGCTGACGGAGAACATGTGACTGCTCTCCTGGTCACGATAAATATATATATATATTTATAATGACATATATATATATATATATATATATATATATTCAATATTCATTAGTTTCTCCCTATTTGTGGACAAATGTCACTATTCATCCCTGTTTTATTGTGTTTTTCCACAATATATAAATATATAAATGATATACTATATTTATTGTATAAATATATATAATATTTATTGTGTAATATATACATATATATATACATATACATATATATATATATATATATATATATGTATATATATATATATATATGTACATATATATATATATATATATATATATATATATATATATAAATATATATGTGTGTGTGTGCTGTTTCAGTGACGAGGCTACTAACTGACTAAGAGGAGGGGCTGTTGACTGTCGACCTTCAGACTCAGACTATAAATACAGTCGTGTTTCTCTGAGGATCTCATGATGATGATGATGAAGATGATGAAGGCTGTTCAGGCTGCTGCGCTGCCTCCGATGATGACGATGATGATGATGACGATGATGACGATGATGGTGGTTTCTGCTGGTCCTCTTCCTCCTTCTCTCAGCAGGTGAGACTGAAATATCGGAAAATAAAAGTAGAAAAGTTAATGAAGGTTATAAATCATAATAATAATAATAATCATAATCATAATAATAATAATAATTAAAGCTGCGAGCAGCGATGAACGGGTCCTCGCTCCGAGAGCGTTCGACCGCCAGTCGGACGTTATTCTCCCGCGTGGCGTTCGTGACGCAGGACGTTACGCTTTGCAGATACTTCACTTCCTGTATCCGCTGTGAGCCGCATGACGACCCGCTCAACAACA
>JACSYO010001887.1:0-16947 GCA_016806645.1 Ophiodon elongatus
CTGACGTGTCGACATCAAGCGTGACGTACTCTGACGTACTACGGTAAGCGTATTGCCTCACTTCCGGTTGCCTGCGTGTCTGTTGTCCGATAGCTTACTTTCACAGCTCCAGCTAAACCGAGTTAATTGTGTGATATTGTGTGATATTCTTCAGTACAAGCGGCTAAATCACCTGCTGTACATCTTAAACACTAATATCACCTTCTTGTAGCGGCTTCTCGCTTAATCCTACAGTTCTATTTACACTTTGTTTGGTTTCTCTTACGGTAGCCACCGTACTCTAGCTCAGCAGCTAGCGATGGCTTCCCTCTCTCCCTCTCCTTCTCCCCCTTGCTCAGTGTGTCACATGCTCAGCCAGTCCTCTGCCTCCCTTAATGATAACGGTACATGTAATAAGTGTAGTTTGTTTGTAGGGTGGAGGCGAGGCTCAGTGAGTTAGAGGCACGGCTCCGCACCATTGAAGCTCAGTAGTTAGCTACAGTCGTTAGCCACAGTAGTTAGCCTGCCCACTCCCATAGTCGGTGCGGGCCAACCAGCCATAGCTTCAGCTAGCTGTTCCCCGGCAGCCCCCGAGCAGCAGGGTGGCTGGGTAACTGTCCCAAGGAAGCAGAAGTCAACGCGGAAGCACACGGTGCACCACCAACCTCTCCACGTTTCTAACCGGTTCTCCCCACTTGGCGAGACACCCGCTGAGGAACCGACTCTGGTTATGGGTAGCTCCATAGTCAGAAACGTGAAGATAGCGAAGCCAGGGGTCACAGTCACATGCATTCCGGGGGCCAGAGCGGGCGACGTTGAGTCCTATTTAAAACTGCTGGCTAAGGATAAACGTAAATACAATAAGATTGTAATACACGTCGGCGGTAATGACTCCCGAATCCGACACTCGGAGGTCACTAAAGTTAATGTGGCATCGGTGTGTTCATACGCCAAAACAATGTCGGACACCGTAGTTTTCTCTGGCCCTCTCCCAAATTTGGTCAATGATGATTAGTTCTTAAAACAGATAATGTTATTATTGTAGGTGACTTTAATATTCATGTGGATGTTGATAATGATAGCCTTAGTACTGCGTTTATCTCATTATTAGATTCAATTGGGTTTTGTCAGAGTGTACAGAAACCCACTCACTGTTTTAACCACACCCTCGACCTTGTTCTTGCATATGGCATTAAAATAGAACACTTAATAGTTTTTTCACAGAACCCTCTTTTATCAGACCATTACCTAATAACTTTTGAGTTTATACTACCAGAGTGTACACCGTTAGGCAAAAGTTTCTACACCAGATGTCTATCTGACAGTGCTGTAGCTAAATTTAAAGAAGCGATTCCATCTGTATTTAATTCAATACCATGTCTCAATATAACGGAGGACTCCTGTACTAACTTTAGTCCGTCCCAGATTGATCATCTAGTCGATAGTGCTACAGGCTCACTGAGATTGACACTAGACTCTATAGCTCCTCTAAAAAAGAAGATAATAAAACAGAGGAGGTTCGCTCCATGGTATAACCCTCAAACCCACAAAATAAAACAAACATTGCGAAAGCTTGAAAGGATATGGCGTTCCACCAATTTAGAAGAATCTGGGTTAGTTTGGCGAGATAGTCTGAAAACATATAAGAAGGCCCTCCGTAATGCCAGAGCAGCCTATTACTCATCAATAATAGAGAAAAATAAGAACAACCCCAGGTTTCTCTTCAGCTCTGTAGCCAGGCTGACACAGAGTCACAGCTCTGTTGAGCCGTGTATTCCTATAGACCTCAGTAGTAATGATTTCATGAGCTTCTTCAATGATAAGATTCTAACTATTAGAGACAAGATTAATGGTCTCTTGCCCTCAACCAGTGCCGATCTATCCTTGGAGGCAGCTATAAACCCTGATATATGTATGGACGGCTTCTCTCTCATCGACTTTAAAAAATTGTCAACAATTTCCTCTTCTAAATCTTCTACCTGTCTCTTGGACCCCGTCCCGACGAGGCTGCTTAAAGAAGTTTTACCTTTGATTGGCACCTGTCTGCTGGATATTGTCAATCTGTCTTTACTAACAGGCCATGTACCACAGTCTTTTAAAGTAGCTGTCATCAAGCCTCTTCTCAAGAAGCCCACTCTTGATCCAGAGGTGTTGGCTAACTATAGACCGATCTCTAACCTTCCCTTCCTCTCTAAGATCCTTGAGAAAGTAGTTGCAAATCAGTTGTGTGACTTTCTACATAACAATAGTTTATTTGAGGATTTTCAGTCAGGATTTAGAAAACACCACAGCACAGAGACAGCACTGGTGAAAATGACTAATGACCTCCTAATTGCATCAGATAAAGGACTTGTCTCTGTTCTGGTCTTGTTGGACCTTAGTGCTGCATTCGACACCATTGACCATCACATCCTATTACAGAGATTAGAACATTTGATTGGCATTAAAGGCACCGCACTAAGCTGGTTTAAATCCTATTTATCAGATCGATCTCAGTTTGTATATGTAAACGATGAATCCTCGATGACCACCAACGTCAGTCACAGAGTTCCACAAGGTTCTGTGCTTGGACCAATCTTATTCACCTTATATATGCTTCCTTTGGGCAATATTATCAGAAAACACTCTATAGACTTTCATTGTTATGCTGATGATACTCAATTATATATATCGATCAAGCCAGACGAAACCAACCAGCTTACTAAACTTCAAGCATGTCTCAAATATATAAAAACATGGATGACCTGCAACTTCCTGATGTTAAACTCAGACAAAACTGAAGTTATTTTACTAGGCCCAGAACACCTCCGAAATCAACTATCTAATGATGTGGTTTCTCTTGATGGCATTGCCCTGGCATCCAGCACCACCGTAAAGAATCTCGGAGTTGTCTTTGATCAGGACTTGTCCTTTAACTCTCACGTAAAACAAATCTCAAGGACGCCTTTTTTCACCTACATAACATTTAAATAATCAGACACATCCTGTCTCAAAGAGATGCAGAAAAATGTATTCACGCATTTGTTACTTCTAGACTGGACTACTGTAACTCCTTATTATCAGGTTGCTCTAATAAGTCTCTTAAATCTCTCCAGTTGATCCAGAATGCTGCAGCTCGTGTTCTAACAAAAACTAAGAGAAGAGATCATATTACTCCTGAATTAGCTTCTCTGTACTGGCTCCCTGTAAAATCCAGAGTCGAGTTTAAAATCCTTCTCCTCAATTAAAGCCTTAATTGGTGAGGCACCATCATATCTTAAGGAGCTTATTGTACCATATTACCCCACTAGAGAGCTCATAGTACCATATTACCTCACTAGAGAGCTACGCTCACTGAATGCAGGGCTGCTTGTGATTCCTAGAGTCTTAAAAAGTAGGATGGGAGCCAGAGCCTTCAGTTATCAAGCTCCTCTTCTATGGAACCAGCTTCCACTTTCAGTCCGGGGGGCAGACACAGGGACCACATTTAAGAGTAGACTTAAGACTTTCCTCTTTGATAGCGCTTATAGTTAGGGCTGGCTCAGGTTTGCCCTGGTCCATTCTTTCCAGCCCCTTGATATGCTGCTATAGGCCTATACTGCTGGGGGACAACTTAGGATACGCTGAGCTCCTCTATCCTTTTCTCTCTCTCCTTCTGTATGAATTCATGTTCTATCAATGCACATTACTAACTCTACTTCTTCCCTCGGAGTCTTTGTGCTTTCTCGCCTCGCAGGTTTCTACGAATCGTGGTTGCATCTGGACCCTGGTCCTGCCTCCTGGTTCCTTACGTGGCCCTGCTGACGCACATTCATTTCTGTTTTATGTGAATTCAACGTGTTGTAACTCTGTTATGCTGTTCATTCTGTACACATGACATCTATTTTCGTACTCTGTCCATCCTGGGAGAGGGATCCTCCTCTGCTGCTCTCCTGAAGGTTTCTTCCATTTTTCTACCTGTTGATAGGGTTTTTTGGGGGAGTTTTTCCTGAGTCGATGAGAGGTTCAGTGTCAGTGTGTAAAGCAGTGTGTAAAGCCCTCTGAGGCAAATTTGTAATTTGTGATTTTGGGCTATACAAAAATAAATTGAATTGAATTGAATTGAATTTACAGTCACTTTCAGTATTTCTGTTGTTCTGTCAGGCTGTGAGTTATTGTGGTGTCCCACAGGGTTCAATCTTAGGTCATCTCATTTTATTTTTACATGTTGTCTTTGGATCAAATTATGTTTAAACAATTTCCATTATGTTTCTGAGAATATGTGATTAAAGAGTCCAATAAAATCAAGTAATAATGGCAGCTGGTTTGTAACATGTGAAATATTGTACGAGATTGAGGGAGGAGCTAAGATGTTCCTGAATTATAGAAGAGAGAGGAACTTCGATATTCAACAGAGTTCAATACACAAACCATCAACATTATCTTTATTCAACATGATGTCACTGCACCATTGTATGTTTTCTCTACTGTTTCTTTCCTCACTAACAGGTTTGTTAAATTATGCAACAAGAAGAAGTTTAACTCCAATACCATCTCAATGTAAATACTTTATTTAGTCTTTTACGTCATGAAATAACAGAATGATCTCTTCTTTTAGGTGTCAGCTGTGAAGAACCCAGTCCAGTCAAGAGAGAAGAGTCCAGTTTAGAAGACAGCACTGTTACTCTGTCCTACAAATACTCCAAAATGTCATCTAGTGATTCTTTCTTCTGGTATCGACAACATCCAGGAAAACCCCCAGAGTTCCTCATCTCACACTCTGCTTCAGGAAGTGTAATTAATTACGAAATCTCTGGACTGAAGATTGAAGTGGATCAAAACCGAATGAGGATGAACATCTCCTCTGCTGCAGTGACAGACTCTGCTGTGTACTACTGTGCTCTGAGGCCCACAGTGACAGCAAACCCACAGTCTCTGTACAAAAACACAAGCTGACTCTGACAAGCTGCTGGAAGCCTTTTCCCCACTCTGTTGTACTGGACGTTTTCCCTCCTCTAGAGGGCGACATCATCAAGTAGGCGGTGCACTACTTCTGCCCTGTGTTCTACCATTCAGTCCATAAGAAGTGCTGCTGTGAAGAGAACAGTTGTCAGACTGAATGTTGAACATCAGCTAGTTCCTCCTGCTGGTTTAAACCTTGTTGTAGAGATGGAACATTGGCTGTGGATCATTCTTGCTGCTCTGTTCTCTGGTAAGATAGAAAGAACAACATGTTCCTCTCTCAACACTTTTCACCACAAACTCAGCTGTGAGTGTTTTTAATGTTCATTGTACAGAAAAGCAAAAGATCCTTTCTGTTGGTATCTAGTACCTTCTAAATAACTCCTTCTATGGTTCAATGTGACATCAGACATCAGTCAGTGAAACCAGACTATTCTAAATGTCTATGTGTGTGACTCTGGCTAAATAACTCTTTAAACCTGCTGATGGTTCTGCTTTAATCATCTTTATTGATCCATCTCTTCTTCTGCATGTTCTCTTCTTCCTCAGAATGTAAAGGAGAAGACATAGTGACCCAGTCAACAGGAGATGTCATCGCTACTGAAGGACAGGCCGTTACACTTGACTGTACATTTGAGACAACTGACACATTTCCCTATTTGTTCTGGTACAAACAAGAAGTCAATGATTTCCCAATGCTGAAAACTTACTCAAACACATTACTTAAAGCTCCAGAGTTCCTCAAAGACAGATTTGATGCTACAATCAACAATAAATCAGTTCCTCTGAAGATCCAGAAGCTTCATCTGACAGACTCTGCTGTGTACTACTGTGCTCTGAGGCCCACAGTGACAGGAAACACCAAAACTCTGTACAAAAACCTTTGGAGCAAAGACAATACAATACTGCACAACATCCACTAGAGGGAGTCTCACTCTGTTTAACTTCAATAGTCTGTGATGATACAGTCTGGATTCTTAGTAGTGGTGATAAAAACAACAGAAAATGAAGCACTGAAGAAGAAATTGATTGAAGGAAGTGATGATAATGAGGTGTTGTGTCTTATTATTAACATTAACAATACTTCAATATAATCGAGTGTATGTAATGTAAATGTAAATGTAAAACTATTTCAATAATGCAATGGGGTCAGATGTACCCCAGGACAGCGGGAGGGATGTATAGATATATTCAATTCAATTCAATTCATTCTGTATAGCCCGGACTCACAACTTACAAAGTTGACTCAGAGGGCTTAAAATATAATAGAGATGTACACACACATATGCACGGGGGTCAGAGTGAGCCAAGGACAGCGGGATGCTTGGGGATGTAAACAATTATGCATGCGGATCAGAGTGACCCGAGAAGAGCGGGAGGGACATATCGATGGCCAAAGTGCAAAACCTCCTATCTGCAAGATGATCCAGGAAAGTGGGGAATAACTTCCCATCTGCACTTTGTATATTTTTTTGGGTATTATTTTATTTTTGTATTTTTTTGTATTGGGTATCCTTAACAAATAGCATTTTGCAAGGAAAACAAGTTTTTTTTTTGTATTCTCAAAAAATCAATCTTTCAGATAGGAGGTTTTGCTCTTCGGCCATCGATATATTGAAGTCTATTCAATTCAATGCAATTCATTTTGTATAGCCCGAACTCACAAAGCCCGAACTCATCACTTACAAATTAAATATATAATAGAAATGTAGCTCAAGCAGAAGTTCAGTCAGGAAGACACATGCCACACTCTTTCATTCATAATCTCAGTCTCTAAGTCTCCCTGCGATTACTCCATCAGCTGATTGGAGGGCGTGCACTTTATATTAACCAATCAGATTCTGCGCAGTTTCCTTAAGCCAATCATATCGTTGTTGTCAAACTTTTAAATAGGTTCTCCTCTCTGCTGCTGTCAGTTGTCATTTCAGCTCAAAACTGATGCAAGTTCATGTTCCTCAGCCTAGTAAACATCTCATGTAGCTGAAACCAGGTCGGATTTGACTTCGATCCGTCGGGAAGAGTCAGGTCTCAACAGCTCTCACCCAGCGCGGCGGCTCCCGCTCAGGAGCCAGAGCCTCAGCTCAGCTAGGAGATCGCGGCGGTATTCCATCAGGCCTCCCTCTCTCCAGCTCCACCGGCTAGTAAGTCTAACAGCTAGCCGCGATCAGGTGATCCTTCACCGGTGACGGGCCGGAAGAATCGGGCTCATCCAGAGCTCCGCGGCCGAAGAGGAAGTACGGCGTGTCCCGTACTTCTTCCCCACCAGCAACTCATGTTCCTCTAAGGCAAACTACGCCGTCAGCTCCACCCTGCAGTCACTGGGTGACTCCATCTACACCATCGATGCTCGCCTTCAACCTGGTAAACGCGGTATCTGCTACATGTTACCGGCGGCGCCACAGGGCTGCAGCAGTTCAGCCGTAATGTTAATCAGCTCCACATGACGGTTCAGGCTCCTCATGACGGTTCAGGCTCCTCATGACGGTCCAGGCTCCTCATGACGGTTCAGGCTCCACATGACGGTTCAGGCTCCTCATGACGGTCCAGGCTCCACATGACGGTTCAGGCTCCACATGACGGTTCAGGCTCCACATGATGGTTCAGGCTCCTCAATATGGTTCAGGCTCCACATGATGGTTCAGGCTCCTCAATATGGTTCAGGCTCCACATGATGGTTCAGGCTCCTCAATGGTTCAGGCTCCTCATAATGGTTCAGGCTCCTCGCTGCTGAAGCTGAAAGTTGGTTCTGCTCCTCAGCTTTCCTCTGACAGAGGAGGAACCATGGGCCCAGACACACGTCTGGAGTTCCGATGCATTACTCGATTCAATCAGTACGAGTGTTCCTTCCAGTCATGGAGTTGCAGCGCATCCGTGAGTGCAAATTATATTGCCCGAGAATAAACATAACTAAGCAGCAGTTAAACTTGGCCTTCTCCTCGCCGTAGTGATGACGACGCGAGGTGTGCGTGCGGCGAAATTAAGTAATCGTGCCGACGCTTGAGGCGGATAAGCCCGCAAATGGTCGCGGTTTAGTCAAAGACATCTCTCAAATATCCAACGTGAGTTGGTCCATATGTTGACGAAGCCTAGCAGTTGTATCAACGGGTACGTGGTCAAACTGACTATCCATAAGGAAGTTTGATTGAGATATCGCAACAATATTCAATTGAACTGGAGGAAGCATGGTGACACATACTCTAATAAATAATGTTCTTCTCATTTCAAGTAAATAAAGGATGCATGTAGATTAAAATCAATAAATGCATAACGGGAAAGGTGCATCTTAAACAAATTAAAGCATTTAACTGTAACGTTAAATGGAGTACTTTCAGGGTAAGGATGTCAATAAAACAAATAAGAAATAGGACCATAAGCCTCTAAAGTTGTGGACGTGAGCCTCTAAGTTGGAGGCGTGAGACTGGCAAAACAATGACTTGTTTCCCACTCGGCTGTTTCTCGTTAGCATCATGTTTGTAGTACTTTTATACTTTCAGTACAATTTCTGGATTATACTAGTAAGATTACAGAACTGTTATCTTTTAATTGGGGTATTATATTTACAGAAGTAAAAGTTGTGATTTCCTCATCTGGTTGTAGAGCACAGCTCACAGGAAGGTATGGGGAGAATAGCAATTCATCTGTAAATCCTTCTCGATTAAATATAAAATGGTTATTCCGTCTCCTTAGACATTTGTTTAGGGGACACGTTGAGCGAACGCTCCTTAATCAGATTAGCAGGATTACAATATCCGGTTATGTTAACCTCCAGCTGTGCGCTTTGACGCTTGAACGTATTGAGCGGTAATTCATCATGAGTTTGGGGGATAGAGTTCAGCCCGCGTTGCATAGGGAATAACTTCATTGACTAAATTTGGGATAAGTATCGTTGAGTTCTAGGCCATAGGTTCCGATATAGCTTTTACAGTAGACAGAGTACATACCTCCTGGTATTGAGTATGGTATTTATGTAGGTTTTATTCTTTAATTTCACTAAGTATATTTATATTCACTTAATTGCAATTACTTATAGTGGGTATCTAATTGAAGTTGCAACGCTAATTACGAATACACATATTTGATTAGCTGAGTAGCATAATGTAAAATGTTGACCATGCATGGTGTATTTCCTGGACTGCTGTACAAGTGCCAAGGCTCAAAGATGTTCCGGGTAAAATGGTAGCGCTCCGTCCTGGTATAAAATCTCAATTATCTATCGGTGGTAGGTCCGGATACAACGGCGTCTGGGTCCGGACCATGGTCTGCCTGTTAGTGACCCCTGGCATAAGTGGGAATTGCTTCATTCAGGCTCAGAAGAACGGATTAAAACAAGCTTACTCTCCCTCCTGGCCATCGCAATTTCGCCAGATGTGTCAACCCTTAGAGACGCGCTTTCTTCGCCTGCTCGCTGGACATGGCATCTTCCTGGTCCAAATATGTACAATATTGGCGTTCTTGTTAACAGGGCCATGCTGACCTGCTGGTCTGGTCTCTCTGTAAGAGCACTGTCAGGGTGTAACCTTCTTTGACAAGCTTGTGAATTTCTCTGATTCACTAAAAGATCTACACGGATGTAGGCCATCCATGGGTTTTTGGGGATTCCGTTAAGGCCTGTGGGTTTCTAGCCACTGGCCTCCCTCTAATTCCCGGTTGGATTCCATCCGTGGAGATAATTAAGCTGCGTCATTATCGCCAACTGAGGGCTCTCCTCTTCCAAAGACATCAGGCCTGTTTTCCGATCTGGCCATTCATCCTAGTCGTTATACCCTCCATACCTAGCTTTCTTTCTTCCTTTCTCTAATTCAGGTTACCTACAATTTAGAGTTAAAGCCTCATTCAAGCAATTTATCAACTTGGCATTAGTCAAGGCATTCTTAGAATAGGGGCTGCTACTTCAGCTGCAACCAAGGCATTTCAGCTAACACTCTACAGAGAATGGGTCGGTGGTCATCCTCTGCCTTCACCTCCTACATCCGGCCTGACCTTGACACCATACTTGTGAATCAAAAGTCCTTGAAACCTTAAATCATGGTAAGGTATGCATATAACTGGTGCTGGTGTCCATGTCAAGTTCTGTCTGGCTTATTGGAGGTATCAATAGGAAATGATGGATAGCATTATGTCATTCAGGCTAATGTCCTGATTTGCTCGAGAACTTGGCTCCACGTGATTGCAGATCGATTCTTGTTGCAAACAGGATCTTCCTTAATGTGATCTGTCTCATTTCCTGCTTTATCGTTGCCTGCTTAAACGTGCTCGTTTATCATTCTCTGGTTTTACGTTGCCTGGCTTAACGTAATAGTTCTGGGTTTACGTTGCCTGGCTTAACGTAATCTTTCTCAGTTTCCTAGGTTAACGTGGCCTGGCTTAACGTGATCTTCCAGTTTCCTATACCCCATTGAAGACGGCCGTTATGCCCAACTCCAGTTTCGCGGCAACTCAAGTTTCGCATTCGAAAGTGACCCATGCCGTTTCATATTTCTGCGGTCCAAAAACGACCAGGCCAAGAATACAAATGTTTTTGTTTCTCGGTCTGAAGGCGACCAGTCAAAGATGACATGACTGGTTCTGCATCTCGGTCTAAAGGCGACCCGGCAAAGATGACATGAAAGTTTCGGTTTCTCGGTCTGAAGGCGACCCGTCAAAGATGACACAATTTCTCCTTACCCGGTGTCCAACCCGGTCTAGAGTTATGCTGTGGTTGGTGCAACCCCGACTCTGCCTGTCCTGCGGTCTGAAAGGGATCCTGTATATTCTGTTCTGCGGTCTAAGCATCATAAAGAAAGAGAAAGAAGATAGCATGAGAAATGCTAAATGAAATTAAAGGAAGAGCAAACAAACAGGGGACCCTCAACTATGCTGTTCTGCGGTCAACACAGGACCCCAACCTATCCGTTCCTTGGGTTCAAAAGGAACCTTGTGTGATGATACAGTCTGGATTCTTTTCACTCCTGAGACACAGTTGTCATGAAGAAGTACATAAATGACAGTAATTGTACATGAGTCTCCTCCTACTGACTGCAGAGCTGCTTCATGACAGAACTGTTTGATTCCAGCTGTGAACATCAGACCAAACACGACTCACAAAACGTGTTCATACTGAACACTCACTTACAACATTTCACCTCTGAAAACATGGAAAAACTTGCTGCACTTCTGTTCTTTTCATCTCTCATAGGTACGTATTTTTTTGACAATAAAAAAAGAAATATAACTTCATAATTTAACATTTCACAGACGCAAATCTAGATGTCATCACTTCATCCCTAACTGATTAATAACTTGTTAACAGCATCATTTGTTTTCAATAACACATTGTCATAGAGTGATGGTTTTCAAATGAAGGATCTGTCACTTTGGAACAGAACTCTAAATATAACATGTGGTCTTCCTCACTAGGTAACACCGTGGAAGATGATATTACTGCCAGCAGTGCTGAAGTGTTTTCATCAGAGGGCTTTAGTGTTACTCTGTCCTGTAACTATTCAGTTAAAGCCGATAGTCTCCAGTGGTATCGACAGGATCCTGGATCAGCTCCTCAGTTCCTTCTCCTGACCACTGATACAAAACAGCCTTTAGTGGTGAAAGCAAAACCTCCAAACCCTCGACTGACTATTAAACTGAATGAGGAGAGAACTCAAGTCCATCTGGAGATCTCCTCTGCTGCAGTGACAGACTCTGCTGTGTAATGCTGTGCTTGGGCCCACAGTGACAGGAAACACCAAAACTCTGTACAAAAACCTTTGGATCAAAGACAACACGATACTGCACAACATCCACTAGAGGGAGTCTCACTCTGTTTAACTTCAATAGTTTGTGATGATACAGTCTGGATTCTTTGTAGTGGAGATAAAAACAACAGAAAATGAAGCACTGAAGAAGAAACTGATTGAAGGAAGTGATGATAATGAGGTGTTGTGGCTTATTATTAATATGAACAATATTTCCTAAATCCTCTGATATCTAACAGAGCTGAAATTAAAGTTTATAAATCAGTAGTTTTTACAATTATAATTGCCTAAATGTAAAACTATTTCAATAATGCAATCGGGTCAGTTGTATCCCAGGACAGCGGGAGGGATGTATAGATATATT
The DNA here is from genome assembly GCA_016806645.1 of Ophiodon elongatus. Lineage (NCBI taxonomy): Eukaryota > Metazoa > Chordata > Actinopteri > Perciformes > Hexagrammidae > Ophiodon > Ophiodon elongatus. Next base: position 11,992 of record JACSYO010001887.1, read on the forward strand.
CAATTCAATTCAGTCTGTATAGCCCGGACTCACAACTTACAAAGTTGACTCAGAGGACTTAAAATATAATAGAGATGTACACACACATATGCACGGGGGTCAGAGTGAGCCAAGGACAGCGGGATGCTTGTGGATGTAAACAATTATGCATGCGGGTCAGAGTGACCCGAGAAGAGCGGGAGGGACATATCGATGGCCAAAGTGCAAAACCTCCTATCTGCAAGACGATCCAGGAAAGTGCGGAATAACTTCCCATCTGCACTTTGTAAACAAGTTTTTTTTTGTATTCTCAAAAAAGTGAATTTTTCAGATACGAGGTTTTGCTCTTTGGCCATCGATATATTCAAGTCTATTCAATTCAATGCAATTCATTTTGTATAGCCCGAACTCACAAAGCCCGAACTCATCACTTACAAATTAAATATATATTAGAAATATACATACTAATTTGCATGCGGCTCATTGTGACCTGAGCAAACGGGAGGCTTGGGGATACACATACTTATGCACGCGGGTCATTATGACCAGAGGACAACGGGCGTGGTGATATCTTCGAGAAAACAAAACTACCGGGTCAGACTGTCCCGAGAACAACACAAGGGTTAAACACAATAAGCTCCTTCTATTGTTCACTATTCTCTGATATCTGGAGATACTGTCCACACAGACACTGAAACACCAACTAATACAACTACAAGATAAATAGTAATGTCTATCTGGAGACAAAATTAAATTATAAATAAACTCAAATGTTTACCAAGTTTAGAATTGTGAGATTCACTCACGACGGCAGAGGACCAAAATACACTAAACTGTGTGTTCACATGAAAGAGAACAAACATTCTGAAAAGAGCATCAAAAGTGACGTGTTGTTCAAATGTCCGTTCTCAGTTTACTTTCAATCTTTCTGATAAGAACTATAACATCCATTTGTTGTGGTTGGAAAGGAGAGTGGAACTAAAGGTGTTGAGAGTAAAGTCATCAGTAGGGAATAACACAGGGCTGTAAATGAGCCCTGTCACTGTGATCAGGTTCCTCCTTCTAATCCACCTACTTAGTGTTGATGAAGACTCAACAGAGAGATCCCTGCCTTCTTTAGAGCTGCTGGAGCTCACAGTTACTCAGCACTGCAGACATGACGCCTCTGTTCCTCTCAGTGTTGCTGGCTGCTATGAGCCTTGGTATGAACACACCTTTGTGTCCTTGATATCAATCCTACACTGACATGATTCTGTAACAGCACACTGATACTGTTTGTTTCTATTTTACAGAATGCAGAGCACAAACAGACAGCGTGCTGCAGCCGAAAGGAGACGTGACAGCTACTGAAGGAGAGGCAGTAACACTTGGCTGTCAATACAACAGCAGTTCATCAAATCATTATCTCTTCTGGTACAAACAGGATGGAAACAACAGCCCCAAATTCATCCTGAGCCGCTTTAAGATTGGCTCGGGGAAAACAGAGGACGAGGAGAGATTTTCATCTACACTGAATTCCACCTTCAGATCAGTTCCTCTGAAGATCCAGAAGCTTCATCTGACAGACTCTGCTGTGTACTACTGTGCTCTGAGGCCCACAGTGACAGGAAACACCAAAACTCTGTACAAAAACCTTTGGAGCAAAGACAACACAATACTGCACAACATCCACTAGAGGGAGCCTCACTCTGTTTAACTTCAATAGGGTGTGATGATACAGTCTGGATTCTTTTCACTCCTGAGACACAGTTGTCATGAAGAAGTACATAAATGACAGTAATTGTACATGAGTCTCCTCCTACTGACTGCAGAGCTGCTTCATGACAGAACTGTTTGATTCCAGCTGTGAACATCAGACCAAACACGACTCACAAAACGTGTTCATACTGAACACTCACTTACAACATTTCACCTCTGAAAACATGGAAAAACTTGCTGCACTTCTGTTCTTTTCATCTCTCATAGGTATGTATGTTTTTTTACTATAAAAACAGAAATACAACTTCAGAATTTTATATTTCACAGACACAAATCTAGATGTCATCACTTCATCCATAAATGATTAATAACTTGTTAACAGCATCATTTGTTTTCAATAACACATTGTCATAGAGTGATGGTTTTCAAATGAAGGATCTGTCACTTTGGAACAGAACTCTAAATATAACATGTGGTCTTCCTCACTAGGTAACACCGTGGAAGATGATATTACTGCCAGCAGTGCTGAAGTGTTTTCATCAGAGGGCTTTAGTGTTACTCTGTCCTGTAACTATTCAGTTAAAGCCAATAGTCTCCAGTGGTATCGACAGAACCAGAGATCCAGACCAGAGTTCCTGCTCTACATCACAGAAAATGGATTAATTCATAATACCGCTTCTGATTTCTCAGCTCACATTAACAAAGAAGAGAAACGTGTTCATCTGCAGATCTCCTCTGCTGCAGTGACAGACTCTGCTGTGTACTACTGTGCTCTGAGGCCCACAGTGACAGGAAACACCAAAACTCTGTACAAAAACCTTTGGAGCAAAGACAACACAATACTGCACAACATCCACTAGAGGGAGCCTCACTCTGTTTATCTTTGAGACAAAAACACAACTAATGTTCAACCAACTCAACCAACATCAGAGGCATCCACTAAAAGTGTTCTCAGCTGTTTAATCCTTAAAAGGTGAAACGGTTTGATCCAGAGAATTATTAGTCGACATCATGAACCCTAATTACTTTTATTTTCACATAATTAGAATAAGTGTACTATATTTTCCATTATCCAAACCACTTATCCTATTTAGGGTCTCAGGGACACTGGATCCCAGCTGCAACATGCAAACTGACAGTTCTAGCAACTACACCACAGTGCAGCCCCAGTATAACATATACAATAAATATAATAAGACTGCTTCCCAGTTATTATTAAAATGCAGTAAAACATTTTCCAGAGAAACTGGGCCGAAAGTGATAGTTGAAGAACTCGCAAACATGGGCATCAGACAGATGTTCCCAGTTCACCCTCACTACAGGCTTTGGTTCACCAGGTCTGTCAGGCAGCCTCCCCCACCATCTGATCCAACTCACCACCAGGTGGTGATCATTGACAGCTCTGCTCCTCTCTTCACCCACGTTTTTAAGATGTAGGGCCACAGATCTGATGAAAAGACCACAAAGTTTATCATAGAATTTTGGCCGAGGAGGTTCTGTTACAATGTACACTTATGGACCGCACTGTGTTCGAACATGGTGTTTGTTACAGACAATCCACGACTAGAACAGAAGTCGAACTACAAAGCACCACTTAAGTTTCTTTGTCGTTACCCACATGGGAGTTGAAGTCTTCCTAACGGCGCCCTTTCCAGAACGTCCCCAGCGACTCCAAGAAGGCAGAGTAGTCCAAAATGCTGTTCGGTGCATAGATACAAACAACAGCCAAATACTTCCTCTCAGCGACACACAGTTGCATAGTGGCAACCCTCATAAACCCTTGGGAAAAGCAGCGCTCAGCCGGGGCCTCGTGAGTATCCCCACACCCGCCCAGCCCTTCTCATTCTGGGAAACTCCGGAGAAGGATAGAGTCAAGACCCTCTCCAGGAGTTTGGTTCCAGAACCAGTGCTATGCGTGGAGGTAAGCCCAACTATATCTAGTTGGTAGCATTCTATCTCCTGCACATTCTCCGGTTCCTTCCCCACCAGAGAAGAGATATTCCATGTCCCTGGAGATAGTCTGTGATGACATTGGTTGGAATGCCTAGGTCCTCGCCTTCGGCTGCTACCCAGCTCACATTTTAACTAACCCCAGTGCCTATCCTGGTAAGTGGTGGTCCCACAGGACGGAGGATCAATTAAGATTCTTGGGCTGTGCCCGGCCATGACCCATGTACAAGGCCACCAGATGCTCGCCGGAGAGATGCCCTCCCAGGTCTGGATCCAGAAAGGGTCCCCGGTATCCCTTTTACGGGAGAGGAGCGACAAGTCTGGACAACTCATGAAGGGTCAGTGAATCGCTTTTGGACCCTCCTCTGAGACCACTTTGTCTTGGGAGACTCTGCCAGAAACTATTGCTCATGATAACACAGCTCACAGGTTCATTGGGGCACAGAAACCCCTCAACCACGTTAACCAGGTGAAAGAGTAACTGAGAGAAGTGAAAACAAAGATCTAAGAGGAGACAGAGAGATTCAGGGAGGAGCTAAGATGTTCCTGAACTGTAGAAGAGAGAGGAACTTCTATATTCAACAGAGTTCATTACACACACCATCAACATTACCTTTATTCAACATGATGGCATTAGAATATTATTTACTTTCCCTTCTGTCATTTTGCATTCTAAGAGCTTTGTAAGATTCTGTATTTAAAAGTCTAATATTATTTTAATGTGATCCATTAACTGAGTCTTTGGAGTTCTCTCTTCCTTTAGGTGTCAGCTGTGAAGAACTCAGTCCAGTCATTATTTCTTCTGGTATCGACAACATCCAGGAAAACCCCCAGAGTTCCTCGTCTCCCATTTATCAACGGGAGGAATATTGAAGAGTCCGATCCGTGGACTGAAGGTTGAAGTGGATCAAAACCGAATCAGGATGAACATCTCCTCTGCTGCAGTGACAGACTCTGCTGTGTACTACTGTGCTCTGCAGATTAAATGTTGAACAATGTTTCTCCTGTGGATTTAAACCTTGTTGTAGAGATGGAATGAATTTAAAAGTACTAATACTATGGTACAGTAAAAGTACTAATACCACACTGTAAATGACTCTGTTACAGTAAAAGTACTAATATACAGTAACAGTAACGTAGATATTTCATCAGTGTGATTATTTCCTTGTTGTTTGTGTATTTATAGTTGTGGCCACTAGGGTCACTGAGCAGCAGGCTCAGGTTCATGTGGAGGGTTAAAAGTAGAAGGCGTGTCAGTGTCCCATGATGCAACAGGAGGAGATATGTTGTTTTTATCAGAGAGAGAGAGAGACTGCACCAGGAACCTTG
>JACSYO010001888.1:0-5000 GCA_016806645.1 Ophiodon elongatus
GAAGTACTATATAAATACCTCTGAGATGTAGTACAGTATAAAGTACTATATGTACCTCTGAGATGTAGTACAGTATAAAGTACTATATAAATACCTCTGAGATGTAGTACAGTATAAAGTACTATATGTACCTCTGAGATGTAGTACAGTATAAAGTACTATATAAATACCTCTGAGATGTAGTACAGTATAAAGTACTATATGTACCTCTGAGATGTAGTACAGTATAAAGTACTATATGTACCTCTGAGATGTAGTACTGTAATAAGTACTATATGTACCTCTGAGATTTAGTACAGTATAAAGTACTATATGTAGTACAGTATAAAGTACAATATATATATCTCTGAGATGTAGTACAGTATAAAGTACTATAAGTACGTCTGAGATGTAGTACAGTATAAAGTACTATATTTACCTGTAAAATGAGGTATAAATATATACTCAAGTACATTACAAGTACCTATATGAGGTACTTGTACTGTACTTGAGTATTTCTTACCTCAGTACTTTGGCCCGTGTACTACATCCCAGTCTGAGTACTGATGACACACAGGTGAGTTCCCCGGCAGGTAAACACCCGGATAACCCCGCTCCCCCGGGACGACCCGGGCTACACAACAAGTGACAGCAACACAAACACCGCCCAACCCAAACCACCTCAGTTACCCACTAACTAACCGACTAGTTAGCCCACTAACCCCGCCCCCCCGGGGGGCCTCCTCACCTGTAGAGTCGTGATGTGCTTGTCGTTGAACTTGTTCTCGCAGTAGCGCAGCACCAGGGACGTCTTCCCCACGCAGCCCTCCCCCAGCAGCACCACCTTGAACGAGTACGTTTTGCCGCCCGCCCCTCCGGCCGCCATGACAGTTTTTCTTTTAATGAACGTTCTTATTTATTTTGATCAAAACGAGCGCGCTGCTGCCGAAGCTCCTGCGCAGCTCGCATCGGCTTCCGGCTTTCAGACAAAATGAGCTGAAATCGGGAATGAACACCTTCGAGAGCGGGAGCGAGGCCGAGGTTAGTCGGTGCCCCCCCACAGGTGTGAGAGACGCGGGTCCGAACGGCGAGATACGTCCTCTTTCGACCCGACGCGGACGTCTTCTTTCCCCCAAATAATGGCGTCTCTTTCGGATAAGAGTGAGCCGGCTAGCTCTGGCGAAGATCGTCTACGCCCTCACTAACGAGCCGACGTCCCACCCAGTTTTATCTTTCCTGCTCGTGTCCCTTTTTGTGGTTGAAAAGCAGCTCAGTATATTTACTGGAGTAGAGAACCCCAATACTTATTTCGATAACACAATATATTTTCTCAAAGTTTATTTATTTCAAGCTGAAACGTGACTTCCGGTGTTGTGTTTATTTGTACGTCAGGACTCCGGTACTCTGAGTTCGCAGCGGAGTGAGCGCTCTCGCTTCGCTTTCTCCTCTCTGCGACGTCACATGATGACAGGGTCACAACCCTCGTCGCCGCTGGGGCTTCTGGTGTCGGCACACATCAAACAAACACACAGACAATCACAGAAAATCACTGTATTTCATCATTTATTTTCATTTTTTAATAAATGTGGGACAGTTTGGGTGAAATCAAAAGGCGTTCTGGGATTGTCCTGTGAAGTTAAATGCATTTAATGCAACTTTTTTCTGTCTTTTATTCCAATTTAAAGGCGGCAGCCTTCACAGATTTTTGCTAAAAGTGAGATAAATAGTTTCATGTTTCATGTTTGCACAAATAATACGTGTTTTTCTTCAGAAAGCCCTTATTTTAATGCATAGTGAACAGAAGAGATGTGCATAACAGACCAGGGGTCAGAGGTCACGACCCTGATTGCCCCCAGTGCATCAAGAAAGCCTCTAGAGTGTTTTATTTTTTTCCACCATGTGTTTTGATTGTATGATGTAAACTCCAGAAATACCGGAACATGAGCTCAGCGGCTTTATTTCACAAGTTTGTTATTTCCAAACTATTACCCAGAAGCTTCCTGGAAATATATATTATTATAAAAAAGAACACAGTTCAATAAAATTATTTCCAATTAGAGTTTTTCAGTCGAGATCAGCTGTACAATATAATAAATTATATAATTTCACTTTTATTTCTACTTGTAACGTAGTCTTTTTCACATTGTAGTACTACTTTTAAGTAAAATATCTTGAGTACTTCGTCCACCTTTGACTTTGACTATATTTGGCTTCTTCAAGGAGCCTGAGTTGCTTCATGGACCTTAAAACCACAACACAAACATGTAAACAAACTGCGGGCTGTTTGTGTGGCTGCAGTACAGCCGTCCGGCCACGAGGGGGCGCAGTCTGCCTGAGAATGACAGGGAAACTCTTTGAAACACATAAAGAAGAATCAGTGCCTCTATATACTGTATATATATATCTATATAAATATAGATATATATATATACATATTTATATACATATATATTTATATATATATTTATATACATATATATATATATATTTATATACATATTTATTTTTATATATATATATTTATATAGATATAAATATGTATATAAATATGAATATATATAAATAATTAAATATATACAAATATAAATATATATATATATAAATGTCATTTATTCTGTTAAATACTTTCATTTAATTTACATTTAAGTCACATAGAGATGGGTATTGAGTTTACAGAAGTTCAGATACTTTTTAATAGTTATAATACTTCATGTATTTATTACCACCCCTGCATCGTCTTTTAAGCGTACAGCCTTTTAATTGTTTTTATCTTTTTATTAGCTGGATTTTGTCGACCGCTGATGCATGAAATTGTTCTTACAGGGAAAAATAAAGAGAGTTAATGAGTGAGTTTAGAGGTTTGGGGCTGTTTCAAGTCGCTATGCTGAGTAGAGCTGAAACCATTAGCTGATTAATCAATTAGTCAATTGATAGAGACATTATTGGCTAATATTTTGATAATTGATTAATCGTTTCAATTATTTTTTTAGGCAGAAATAGTGAAAGTGGGTGTTTGGACAAAAACAGTTTCATAGACTCAATCGATTAAGTGAAAATTGAAATCAGCAGCTACAGCCCTAATGCTAAGCTAAGCTAAGCTAACTGGCACGGGAGAGATGACAATCTGAACTTGGAATAAAATATTGAACAATTTCTTTGAATAAAGTCAGAGGGACTCTGTAGAGAGATTGCTTCATACTGTCAACAGTTGCATCACCGCTTTAGTGCAGTGTGTGTGTGTGTGTGTGTGTGTGTGTGTGTATGTGTGTGTGTGTGTGTGTGTGTGTGTGTGTGTGTGTGTGTGTGTGTGTGAGTGATAAGCATCTTCATATCTCTCTTATAGTGCCAATCATTAACCAGAGCTCAGCGTCTGTGTTCATGAATTAAACAACATTGTGGTTGAAAGGTGCCGTTCCAGCTTTTCAGCCTCTTTTAGCTCCTGGTTTCGTTTCCGTCTGAGACTCAAGAAAAAGTCCAGACGAGTGTTTTAGCACAGATTCAGAAATAGTCTCCGTTCGTAGTAACACGCATCACGCGCCTCCATGACGGTGTAAACAGGAAGCAGAGTCTCCAGTGACGTGACTTAACGTTACGAGAAAGTTCACTGAAGGCTGTCGATGCTACGCTACGATGCTACGCTACGATGTTACGCTACGATGTTACGCTACGATGTTACGCTACGATGTTACGCTACGATGCTACGCTACGATGTTACGCTACGATGCTACGCTACGATGTTACGCTACGATGCTACGCTACGTTGTTACGCTACGATGTTACGCTACGATGTTACGCTACGATGTTACGCTACGATGTTACGCTACGATGCTACGCTACATTGTTACGCTACGTTGTTACGCTACGTTGTTACGCTACGTTGTTACGCTACGATGCTACGCTGCGTTGTTACGCTACGATGTTACGCTACGATGCTACGCTACGATGTTACGCTACGATGTTACGCTACGATGCTACGCTACGATGTTACGCTACGATGTTACGCTACGATGTTACGCTACGATGTTACGCTACGTTGTTACGCTACGTTGTTACGCTACGATGTTACGCTACGATGTTACGCTACGATGTTACGCTACGATGTTACGCTACGTTGTACGCCACGATGTTACGCACGTTGTTACGCTACGTTGTTACGCTACGTTGTTACGCACGTAACGCGATTACGCTTGGCACGTCGTTGTTACGCTACGTTGTTACGCTACGTTGTTACGCTACGATGCTACGATGCTACGATGCTACGCTGCGTTGTTACGCTACGTTGTTATTTACGAACGAGTAGACTCTTGCCTAAACCTAACGAATCATTTCTCAACATTAACCGCTCGTTATTCTGCGATCGCGATACGAAGTCGATCAGAAACGTCAACATTCAAAGTATCTGTGAAAGTTTTCCTTGTGGAGTATTTTCACCGTGTGGTGTTTGTTAGTACTTTTACTGAAGGATCTGAATACTTCTTAAATCAATCATCAATGTTATTTACAATATCAACAAGTTGAGGTTATTGCATTAAAATGTCAAAAAGGTAGATTTGTTTTGGTAAAGATTTTTTTATTTTGGTGATTTATTTGAATAATTATTTTGTGTTTATACATAGTATATTTTATTTTTCCCACAACACAATAAATCAGGAAATCAACATACAAATATTGTCAAATTAAACAACAAAGATTATCTTGGAAGTGTGTAAATTAAAAATAAAAATAATAAATAGAATTAAATTAAATTAAAATTAAATAAAATATATGGTGGCTAAATCTCCAATTACAGAGAATGCTTACTGAGTAAATCATGCACAATACTCCAATATTTATTTTTATGAATTCTCAGTGTTCGACAGACAGACAGGCAGACAGACAGACAGGCAGACAGACAGGCAGACAGACAGACAGACAGACAGGCAGACAGACAGACAGGCAGACAGGCAGAGAGACAGACAGGTAGTGAGTAGACCATATAAAAGTAAACGGGGCTGACACACAGTTGTAGTATGAGTGGAGGG
>JACSYO010001889.1:0-10000 GCA_016806645.1 Ophiodon elongatus
ACTGAATCCCCTACAACTGAGAAAACAGCAAAAATAACTGCAGCCCCAACGACAACTATTGCCCCAACAACAACAATTGCCGGCACAACTGCAGCCCCAACGACAACTATTGCCCCAACAACAACAATTGCCGCCACAACAACTGCAGCCCCAACGACAACTATTGCCCCAACAACAACAATTGCCGCCACAACAACTGCAGTCCAAACAACAACTGCTTCTCCAACAACAACAACTGGTGCCCAAACAACAACACTTGCCGCCACAACAACTGCAGCCCCAACGACAAAAACCCCAAACAACAACACTTGCCGCCACAACAACTGCAGCCCCAACGACAACCACTGTTGCCCAAACATCAACACTTGCCGCCACAACAACTGCAGCCCCAACGACAACAATTGTCGGCACAACAACTGCATCTCCAACGACAACTAGTGCCCCAACAACAACAATTGCCGCCACAACAACTGCAGCCCCAACGACAACAATTGTCGGCACAACAACTGCATCTCCAACGACAACTATTGCCCCAACAACAACAATTGCCGCCACAACAACTGCAGTCCCAACAACAACCACTGTTGCCCAATCATCAACACTTGCCGCCACAACAACTGCAGCCCAAACAACAACTGCATCTCCAACAACAACAACTGGTTCCCAAACAACAACAACTGCAGCCCCAACGACAACAATTGTCGGCACACCAACTGCATCTCCAACGACAAGAATTGTCGGCACAACAACTGCATCTCCAACGACAACTAGTGCCCCAACAACAACAATTGCCGCCACAACTGCAGCCCCAACAACAACAACTGTTGCCCAAACATCAACACTTGCCGCCACAACAACTGCAGCCCCAACGACAACCACTGTTGCCCAAACAACAACACTTGCCGGCACAACAACTCCAACCCAAACAACAACTGCATCTCCAACGACAACTAGTGCCCCAACAACAACAATTGCCGCCACAACAACTGCAGCCCCAACGACAATTGTCGGCACAACAACTCCAACCCAAACAACAACTGCATCTCCAACGACAACTAGTGCCCCAACAACAACAACTTTTGCCCAAACAACAACACTTGCCGCCACAACAACTGCAGCCCCAACGACAACCACTGTTGCCCAAACAACAACACTTGCCGCCACAACAACTGCAGCCCCAACGACAACAATTGTCGGCAGAACAACTGCATCTCCAACGACAACTAGTGCCCCAACAACAACAATTGCCGCCACAACAACTGCAGCCCAAACGACAACTATTGCCCCAACAACAACAATTGCCGCCACAACAAGTGCAGCCCCAACGACAATTGTCAGCACAACTCCAACCCAAACAACAACTGCAGCCCCAACGACAACAACTGTTGCCCAAACAACAACACGCCACAACAACTGCAGCCCCAACGACAACCACTGTTGCCCAAACAACAACACTTGCCGCCACAAAAACTGCAGCCCCAACGACAACAATTGTCGCACAACAACTCCAACCCAAACAACAACTGCATCTCCAACGAAAACTAGTGCCCCAACAAAAACCATTGCCGCCACAACAACTGCAGCCCCAACGACAACAATTGCCGCCACAACAACTGCAGTCCCAATGACAACAACTGTTGCCCAAACAACACTTGCCGCCACAACAACTGCAGCCCAAACAACAACTGCATCTCCAACAACAACAACAACTGGTGCCCAAACATTAACACTTGCCGCCACAACAACTGCAGCCCCAACGACAACTATTGCCCCAACGACATCACTTTCCGCCACAACTGCAGCCCCAACAACAACAATTGTCGGCACAACAACTCCAACCCAAACAACAACTGCATCTCCAACGAGAACAAGTGCCCCAACGACAACTATTGCCCCAACAACAACAATTGCTGCCATAACAACTGCAACCCAAACAACAACTGAATCCCCTACAACTGAGAAAACAGCAAAAATAACTGCAGCCCCAACGACAACTATTGCCCCAACAACAACACTTGCCGCCACAACAACTGCAGCCCAAACAACAACTGCATCTCCAACAACAACAACTGGTGCCCAAACAACAACAATTGTCGGCACAACAACTGCATCTCCAATGACAACTAGTGCCCCAACAACAACCATTGCCGCCACAACAACTGCAGCCCCAACGACAACAATTGTCGGCACAACAACTCCAACCCAAACAACAACTGCATCTCAAACGACAACTAGTGCCCCAACAACAACCATTGCCGCCACAACGACAACTATTGCCCCAACAACAACAATTGCCGCCACAACAACTGCAGTCCAAACAACAACTGCTTCTCCAACAACAACAATTGCCGCCACAACAACTGCAGCCCCAACGACAATTGTCGGCATAACAACTCCAACCCAAACAACAACTGCATCTCCAACGACAACTAGTGCCCCAACAACAACAATTGTCGGCACAACAACTGCATCTCCAACGACAACTAGTGCCCCAACAACAACAACTTTTGCCCAAACAACAACACTTGCCGCCACAACAACTGCAGCCCCAACGACAACCACTGTTGCCCAAACAACAACACTTGCCGCCACAACAACTGCAGCCCCAACGACAACCACTGTTGCCCAAACATCAACACTTGCCGCCACAACAACTGCAGCCCCAACGACAACAATTGTCGGCAGAACAACTGCATCTCCAACGACAACTAGTGCCCCAACGACAACTATTGCCCCAACAACAATTGCCGCCACAACAACTGCAGCCCCAACGACAACAATTGCCGCTACAACAACTGCAGTCCCAATGACAACTGTTGCCCAAACAACAACACTTGCCGCCACAACTGCAGCCCCAACGACAACCACTGTTGCCCAATCATCAACACTTGCCGCCACAACAACTGCAGCCCAAACAACAACTGCATCTCCAACAACAACAACTGGTTCCCAAACAACAACACTTGCCGCCACAACAACTGCATCTCCAACGACAACTAGTGCCCCAACAACAACACTTGCCGCCACAACAACCACTGTTGCCCAAACAACAACACTTGCCGCCACAACGACTGCAGCCCCAACGACAACTATTGTCGGCACAACAACTCCAACCCAAATAACAACTGCATCTCCAACGACAACTAGTGCCCCAACAACAACCATTGCCGCCACAACAACTGCAGCCCCAACGACAACTATTGCCCCAACAACAACAATTGCCGCCACAACAACTGCAGTCCCAATGACAACAACTGTTGCCCAAACAACAACTGCAGCCCCAACGACAACAATTGCCGCCACAACAACTGCATCTCCAACAACAACAATTGCCGCCACAACAACTGCATCTCCAACGACAACAATTGCCGCCACAACAACTGCAGCCCCAACGACAACCACTGTTGCCCAATCATCAACACTTGCCGCCACAACAACTGCAGCCCAAACAACTGAATCTCCAACAACAACAACTGGTGCCCAAACAACAACACTTGCCGCCACAACTGCAGCCCCAACGACAACCACTGTTGCCCAAACATCAACACTTGCCGCCACTGCAGCCCCAACGACAAGAATTGTCGGCACAACAACTGCATCTCCAACGACAACCACTGTTGTCCAAACATCAACACTTGCCGCCACAACTACAACAATTGCCGCCACAACAGCTGCAGCCCCAACGACAACTATTGCCCGAACAACAACAATTGCCGGCACAACATCTGCATCTCCAACGACAACTAGTGCCCCAACAACAACAATTGCCGCCACAACAACTGCAGCCCCAACGACAACTATTGCCCCAACAACAACAATTGCCGCTACAACAACTGCAGCCCCAACAACACTTGCCGCCACAACAACTGCAGCCCCAACGACAACTATTGCCCAAACAACAACAACAATTGCCGCCACAACAACTGCAGTCCCAATGACAACAACTGTTGCCCAAACAACAACACTTGCCGCCACAACTGCAGCCCCAACGACAACAATTGTCGGCACAACAACTGCAGCCCCAACGCCAAAAACTATTGCGCCAACAACAACAATTGCCGTCACAACAACTCCAACCCAAACAACAACTGCATCTCCAACGACAACCACTGTTGCCCAATCATCAACACTTGCCGCCACAACAACTGCATCTCCAACAACAACAACTGGTGCCCAAACAACACTTGCCGCCACAACTACAACAATTGTCGGCACAACAACTGCATCTCCAACGACAACTAGTGCCCCAACAACAACCATTGCCGCCACAACAACTGCAGCCCCAATGACAACAACTGTTGCCCAAACAACAACACTTGCCGCCACAACAACTGCATCCCAAATTAAATCCACGGTTGCCCCAACGACAACCATTGCCGCCACAACAACTGCAGCACCAACGACAATAACTGGTGCCCCAACAACAACACTTGCCGCCACAACAACTGCAGCACTAACGACAACCACTGTTGCCCAAACAACTGATTCCCCTACAACAACTGATTCCTCAACGACAACAACTGGTGCCCCAACAACAAAACTTGCCTCCACAACAACTGCATCCCCAACGAAATCCACTTTTGGCCCAACAACAACACTTGCCACCACAACAACTGCAGCCCCAACAACATTTGCTGCCAAAACAACTGCAGCCCCAACGACAACAATTGCCGCCACAACAACTGGTGTCCCAACGACGTTAAATGTTGACCAAACAACCACAATTGCTGCCACAACAACTGAAGCCTCAACGACAACAACTGGTGCCCCAACAACAACACTTGCCGCCACAAAAACTGCAGCCCCAACGACGACAACTGTTGCCCAAACAACAATTGCTGCCAAAACAACTGATTCCCCTACAACAACTGAAGCCTCAACGACAACAACTGGTGCCCCAACAACAACACTTGCCTCCACAACAACTGCAGCACCAACGACAACAACTGTTGCCCAAACAACAACACTTGCCGCAACAACAACTCCAGCACCAATGACAACAACTGTTGCCAAAACAACACTTGCCGCTACAACTGCAGCCTCAACGACAACAACTGGTGCCCCAACAACAACACTTGCCACAAGAACAACTGCAGCCCCAACGACAACAACTGGTGCCCCAATAACAAAACATGCTTCCACAACAACTACATCCCCAACGACATCCACTGTTGCCCAAACAACAACAATTGCTGCCAAAACAACTGCAGCCCAGACAACTGATTACCCAACAACAATTGAGAAAACAGTAAGAACAACTGCAGCCCCAATGATAAGAATTGTCAACACAACTGCAGCCCAAACAACAACTGCATCTCCAACGACACCAATTGTCGCCACAACAACTGCAGCCCCAACAACAAAACTTGCTTCCACAACAACTGCAGCCCCAACGACGACAACTGTTGCCCAAACAAGAACACTTGCTGCCAAAACAACAACTGATTCCCCTACAACAACAACTGGTGCCCCAACAACAACACTTGCCGCCAAAACAACTGCAGCCCCAACAACAAAACTTGCCTCCACAACAACTGCAGCACCAACGACAACAACTGTTGCCCAAACAAGAACACTTGTCGCCACAACAACTGCATTCCCAACGACAACAACTGTTGCAAAAACAACAACACTTTCCGCAACAACAACTGCAGCCTCAACGACAACAACTGGTGCCCCAACAACAACAACTGTTGTCCAAACAACAACACTGGCCGCCACAACAACAACAACACTTGCCGCCAAAACAACTGGTGCCCCAACAACAACACTTGCCTCCACAACAACTGCAGCCCCAACGACAACAACTGGTACCCAAACAACAACACTTGCCGCCAAAACAACTGCAGCCCCAACAACAAAACTTGCTTCCACAACAAATGCAGCCCCAACGACGACAACTGTTGCCCAAACAACAACAATTGCTACCAAAACAACAACTGATTCCCCTACAACAACAACTGGTGCCCCAACAACAACACTTGCCGCCAAAACAACTGCAGCCCCAACAACAAAACTTGCCTCCACAACAACTGCAGCACCAACGACAACAACTGTTGCCCAAACAAGAACACTTGCCGCCACAACAACTGCTGCTCAAACAACACAAATTGCCGCCACAACAACTGCAGCACCAACGACAACAACTGTTGCAAAAACAACAACACTTTCCGCTAAAACAACTGCAGCCCCAACAACAACACTTGCCGCCACAACAACTCTAGCCCCAACGACAACAACTGGTGCCCCAACTACATCACTTGCCGCCACAACAACTGCATCCCCAATGAAATCCACGGTTGCCCCAACAACAACACTTGCCTCCACAACAACTGCAGCACCAATAACAACAACTGTTGCCCCAACAACAACACTTGCTGCCACAACAACTGCAGCCCCAACGACAACAATTGCCGCCACAACAACTGCATTCCCAACGACAACAACTGTTGCTCAAACAACACAAATTGCCGCCACAACAACTGCAAAGACAACAACAGCAGCACTAACGACAACTGTTGCCCAAACAACAACTGATTCCCCTACAACAACTGAGAAAACGGCAACAACAACTGCAGCCTCAACGACAACACTTGCTGCCACAACAACTGCAGCCCAAACAACAACTGAAGCCTCAACGACAGCAACTGGTGCCCCAACAACAATACTTGCCTCCACAACAACTGCAGCACCAACGACAACAACTGTTGCAAAAACAACAACACTTTCCGCAACAACAACTGCAGCCTCAACGACAACAACTGGTGCCCCAACAACAACAACTGTTGTCCAAACAACAACACTGGCCGCCACAACAACAACAACACTTGCCGCCAAAACAACTGGTGCCCCAACAACAACACTTGCCTCCACAACAACTGCAGCCCCAACGACAACAACTGGTACCCAAACAACAACACTTGCCGCCAAAACAACTGCATTCCCAACGACAACTGTTGCTCAAACAACACAAATTGCCGCCACAACAACTGCAAAGACAACAACAGCAGCACTAACGACAACTGTTGCCCAAACAACAACTGATTCCCCTACAACAACTGAGAAAACGGCAACAACAACTGCAGCCTCAACGACAACACTTGCTGCCACAACAACTGCAGCCCAAACAACAACTGAAGCCTCAACGACAGCAACTGGTGCCCCAACAACAATACTTGCCTCCACAACAACTGCAGCACCAACGACAACAACTGTTGCCCAAACAACAACTGATTCCCCTACAACAACTGAGAAAACGGCAACAACAACTGCATCCTCAACGACAACAACTGTTGCCCAAACAACAACACTTGCTGCCACAACAACACTTGCTGCCACAACAACTGCGGCCTCAACGACAGCAACTGGTGCCCCAACAACAATACTTGCCTCCACAACAACTGTTGCCCAAACAACAACAATTGCTGCCACAACAACTGCAGCCCAAACAACAACTGATTCCCCTACAACAACTGAGAAAACATCTGCAGCCCCAAGAACAACTGTTACCCGAACGACGACAACTGTGTCCCCAACCAAAATAATTGCAGCCACAAGAACTGTAGCACAAACAACTGATTCCCCAATGACACCAACATTGGCCCCAACCACGACAATTGCCACAACGACTGCAGCCCAAACAACAACTGTTTCCCCACACACAATACTTGCCGCCACAACATCTGCAGCCAAAACAACTGTTGCCCCAATGACAACAACAGTTGCACCTTCGACTACAGCATTAGCTGCCGGACCTCCTCCAACCACATCTGGCCCAAATACATCTCCAACAGCTCCACCAGCAGCAGCAGCCATAACTACAACTCCTACCAGTGACGCCTGCTGTATCAGACTAGGTTTGATCAATCTGCTGCTCGGACTCATTCTCTTTGCTGTCTGATAGAACAAGGAGGCTGTGACAAAGCACCTCTCAGAAGCAGGATTATTATTATTATTATAAACAGTGAAAAATATTGTCTTCAACTGAAACAAAATAATAACGATACCTGTGAACCCAATATCAACAATTGTCGCCACAAGAACTGCAGCAAAACAACAACTTATTCCCCAACGAAAACAACTGTTGCCAAAACAACATTTTCCACCACAACAACTGCAGCCCTAACAACATCAACTGTGGCCCAATAACATCAATTGCCGCCACAACTGTAGCCCAAAAAATAATTATTCCCCAACGACAACAATTGCCGCACAACAACTGCAGCCCTAACAACAACAACAACTGTTGCCAACAGCAGCAATGGCTGCCACAACAATAACTGTTGCCCCAACAACATTTGCAGCCCAAACAACAATAATTGATTCCCCAACGACAACAACTTTGGCCCCAACCACAACACTTGCTGCCACATCAACTGCAGCCCAAACAACAACTGATTCCACTACAACAATAACTGAGAAAACAGCAATAACAACTGCAGCCCAAACAACAACTAAATCTCCAATGACAACAACTGTTGCCCCAACAACAACAATTGCCGCCACAACATCTGCATCTATAACGACAGAAACTGTTGCTCAAACAACTGCACTTGCTACTACAACATCTGCATTCCCAATGACAAGAACTGTGGCCCCAAACAAAATAATTGCCGCCACAACAACTGCATCACAAACAATTACTGATTCCCCAACGACAACAACTATGGCACCAACCACAACAATTGCAGACACAAGAACTGCAGCCCAAACAACAACTGTTGCCCCAATGACAAAAATGTCCGCTACAACAACTGCAGCCCCAACGAAAACAACTTTGGCCCGTCGCCACAACAACTGCAGCCCAAACAACAACTGTTGCCCAAAAGACAACAACTATGGCCCCAACCAAAACAATTTCCACTACAACAACTGCAGCCCAAACAACAACAACTGTTACCCCAACGACAACTGTGGCCCCAACCAAAATAATTGCTGTCACAACGACTGCTGCCCATACTACAACTGTTGCCCAAAAGACAACAACTATGGCCCCACCCACAATTGCCACCATAACAACTGAAGCCCTAACAACATCAATTGTTGCCCCAACTACAACAACTGCAGACAAAGCAACTGCAACCCCAACGATAACAATTGACGCCACAATAACTGCATCCCAAACAACAACTGATTACCCAAAGACAACAACTTTGGCCCAAACAACAACTGTTGCTCCAATGACAACAACTCTGGCCCCAACCACAAGTGCCGCCCAAACAGCTGCAGGCCCAACGACAACTACTTACCTTACAACAACTGAGGCCCCAACAACAACAACAATTGCCTCCACAACAACAACTGTGGCCCCAACCACAACGATTGCCGCCACAAAAACTTCAAACCAGACAACAACTTATTCCCATACAACAAGAACTGAAACCCCAACAACTACAACTGCAGCCCAAACAACAATTTCCGCCAAACCACCAACAAGTGCCGGCTCAGCAACAAGTGCCGCTACACCAACAACAACTGCAGTCCAAACAACTGTTGCCCCAATGACAACAACAGTTGCACCCCCGACTACAGCATTAGCTGCCGGACCTACTACAACCACATCTACAACAGCTCCACCAGCAGCAGCAGCAGCAGCCATAACTACAAATCCTACCAGTGACGCCTGCTGTATCAGACTAGGTTTGATCAATCAGCTGCTCGGACTCATTCTCTTTGCTGTCTGATAGAACAAGGAGGCTGTGACAAAGCACCTCTCAGAAACAGGATTATTATAAACAGTGAAAAATATTGTCTTCAACTGAAACAAAATAATAACGATACCTGTGAACCCAACGTCAACAATTGCCGCCACAACAACTGCAGCCCCAACAACAACAACTGTTACCCCAACAACATCAACTGTGCCCCAATAACATCAATTGCCGCCACAACAACTGCAGCCCAAAAAAATTATTCCCGAACGACAACAATTGCTGCACAACAACTGTTGCCAACAACAACAATGGCTGCCACAACAACAACTGTTGCCCCAACAACAACA
>JACSYO010001890.1:0-25927 GCA_016806645.1 Ophiodon elongatus
TCATGTATCGACATCTAGAGTGTCATAGATGATCGAGGCTGTAAGTTTGTTTGTGAGTAAATGAGTTGTATGAAAATCAAACATATTTAGTCCCATTTAAAGACATTGCAGGATATTTAAAAGTCATGTGTAGCCTTATAGATGGACTCAAACACATTTTTTTTATCAAAAATACAGATGACATAACGCTGATGTCTCAGTGGAAGCTACAAACTTAACTTGCATAAACATATAAAATCCAACAGAATAAACACCAGTTTGAAATATGATATATTCCCTGGATGCCACACAAAAAGACATTCAGGGAAATAGACAAAAACAGACATATCTGTTTTTAAAAATGAACGCTTTGTGTAAGTAATATTGAAACACTTATTGATGGAACTTGATCTGCTATAGAACTTGAAACTTGTAAGTCAAAATTCATTGATCAGACAGTGAATTCTAGATGCTGCCGTTACTCTTCACTGTGCGTCAGTCATAGAAAGAAATTATTAGGTTAAACACCATCCAAGGATGAGGAGTCATTTATCTTCAGTATTATTACAGAAGAAATGAGAAACTAGTCTGTCATCAGTGTTGATACATTAGTTAATTTTGGCTGGGAAGAACAACCTTTTGAGGTGTTTATTGATTTCTTTCATTTTTAATCCATAAATGATCGGATTAAAGAGAGGGTGA
Organism: Ophiodon elongatus; assembly: GCA_016806645.1. NCBI lineage: Eukaryota > Metazoa > Chordata > Actinopteri > Perciformes > Hexagrammidae > Ophiodon > Ophiodon elongatus. The sequence continues at coordinate 682 of JACSYO010001890.1, forward strand.
TACAAAATTATTTGTAAAGTCATTATTAAATTCACAGTTTTGGGAACATCTGACTCCAGTCCAGCTATAATGACATCATACGCACACAAACAGAAAAAGTTAATCAAAACTATCAAGTGAGGTAAACAGGTCTGTGCAGCTTTTCTTCTGACTTCTCCACTACTTTGATAGGTTATGATGAGTATCCTTGTGTACGTAAAGAATATGAAAAGCACAGGAAGGAGGGCAACATTAAGCATTATGATCATATCCCGTACAAGATGTGCTTTTGAGGACACACATTGAAGTTTGTAAACTGTATTGTTGCAAAAAAGTCCATTTAAAATAAAGCTACAGAGCTTTTCTTTGGCACTCAGAGCAGTTGGCACTGCGACCTGAAAGGCCGGCAGAAGCCAAGCTACAACCAAGACCATACAGACAGTTGTTTTTCTCATGATAGTTGGATATTGCAGAGGTTTACATATAGACACATATCTGTCATAAGACATGGCTGCCAACAGTAAGAACTCTGAACCACCTAAAGAGTAAAATAAATGAAACTGAAAGAGACAGGCTGAGTAAGATATGATCTGTTTCTCAGATAAAAAGTCAATCAGAAGCTTTGGGTAGATCGCAGTGCTGAACAGAACCGCGTTCAGTAACAAAGCTGCAATGAAAATGTACATAGGCTCATGAAGGTTTTTGTGAATCCAGATGAGGTACACAATAATAGAATTACTGCAGATTATCAGAATATATATTACAAATATAATAGAAAAATAGAGATATCTATATTTGTGCACTTCGACATGCCCACCAAAAGTTACATATGTTACATTTAAATCAGCATCCATTAACGTTGTCAAAAACAAAAACGAGTCACAGAATAAACATGTACCTTGTGCAGGAGAGTATTTGCATCCTTTACAGTTACACGACCTCCAAACACACTGAGAGTGTTTTCAACTGTTTGAGTCACCGTTCATCATATGTGTTCACCCTCCGTGGATCTCATTGCAACTCTTCACCAAGAACGACTAACTTGTAAACTGCTTCATCAAACTCTAGAGGCCTGAACTTGTGGGCAAACTCTCAATGTCTCAGGAGACCTGCAGCCGGGAAGGGGACGTTGAACTAAGCAGGAGTTGCAACAACAACATAGACCAGTATTTCTCAAACTGTGGGGCGCGCCCCTCTAGTGGGGCGCAGGGGGAAATGCAGAATATTTTTATTTCAAGAACTTTATTGAGAACTTCACATATTACAAAAGTACAAAGTACATGGACATAAAATTTATGATGTGTTCACACCAAAAGCGTTGAGAATTTTCACGCGAGTTTACTCGCCGGACTATTTGTGGTTATTTCGCTTCATTCGCGTTAGACGTGCTGGAGAGGGGGCGTGGCTTATGTCCGTGGAAATAGTTAATTTCCACCATCCACCGTGGAAGAAATAACCACTATTTCTGCTTTGTACATGTTGTGGAAGTCCCACAAACGTCGGAAGATCAAACGCCCTCGTGTCTGGGTTCATAACATCACCCGTAGCCGCACACAGCTTCTCCAGGATCGGGAGGACTGCCGCTTCCAGTCTATTAACTTCTCCTCCATAGTTTCTGATTGTTGTGGCTGGATTTCTTTCGTTTATTGCGTATTCTGCTCGATGATGGCTAACTTCCTTAAAACCTAATTCTGTATAAACTTCACAACTATTTCCTATCTGACTGCTAGTGAGACGCCACAGGAACTCACTTACGGGACCTCAGTAATTGACCACCCACAGAATACCAGAGAGATTGGATCAAAGTTCAATTCACGTAGATTTATTTGCAATGCACAGATTACAAATAACTCGAGTTGCTGTCCGGAAATACAACCCACGAACATTCAGATTGACATAGTTTTTATAATGCAACATTCTGATCCAGGTGCAGCCCCCGGTCCCACCCTTTAACCCCGTCCCCTGCGGCCATTTTGACCTCGTATCAGGTGACCTCATACCTCACGCACGCCATTTTAACCAGTTGACGCCGTCTCAATCCGAAACTGATTATTTCACTGTCTGCCTCATGTTTATTTTCCCGTGCCATAATATTCCCCTGCTACTAGCCATAATATCCACAACAGCTGAGCCTAAGGCGCTAACTTATCGTGACCTTGTCGTCTTCTGCCTTCACTGGGTTCTCTTCTCGGCCCCCTATCTTCTGAGTCTGTCTAACCCCCCGGCCCCCTTTCGTTGGGCCTGCTTACAGCTATACCTGAATGTAACTTTATAATACCATGTCAGTGATTAATTAGATACATAAAACTATGAATATTGTGCTCTTAATAACCCTAATATATGTGTTAATGCGGCTTCATAGTTATCCTAAGCGTGAGACATTTATTAAGCATACACATAAAATATTTTCCTTTAACATGATTCAACAGCGGCAAGACGTCAGTGATGACGGGCGGAGCTTCTCAACACTGATTGGCTTTCGTAACACAGCGTCATGCAAATGAGGCGAATTGTTCGCGTCGCGCTATTTGCGCTATTTGTGCTATTCGTGTCTACGCATTAACTTTGTATGTAATCTACTCACGCGAAAAAATCGCAATCCTTGGCGACTCACGGGCGTTCTGCTTCCCTTCGCCACATTGTACCTCTGTGAGATCGGCTGCTCTGCTTATCAAGTCTGACACCCCGTTTTAAAAATATTTGTAGTGGAAAACAGGCTCATTGCAGCTACTAATACTGAGACAACTTAATGGCTCACACATATCTGACCTCATTTGGTTTTGTTTTGCACAGGTTGCACGTTATTGTTGTTTCGAAAAGATATGCACTGTAAAACTCAGTAAAACTCTTTATTGTCAAATATTAGAACTTGTTTTGTTTTGTTTTTCACAGGTTGCACTTTATTGTTATTATCTTGAAAAGATATTCAGTGCAAAACAGGTTAATTGCAGCCACAATAAGCTATGTTTTGCCAAATATTAGTTATTATTTGCACAGATAGAACTTTATTTAAATTGTTCTAACAAAGTGATTGCACATTGTATTTGTTTTTGTCTGAAGGAGCAATCTGGTTTACTTGAAAGTGATTTTCTTTATCTATTAGTTGAGAAAGCTCAGATGGAGGGAGTCACAAAATGTTGTTATTTCAATAAAAATTCAACATGGACCATTTTGTTACAATTTTGTCTGGGCGGTTGGGCATGAACATTTTATCCTCCAAAGTGGGGTGTGACAGAGAAAGTTTGAGAACCACTGAGGTAGACAACTAAAGTCTGCTGAGACTGGACCTGCAGCAGAGCCATACACAGTTTAAAGTTACTATGAGGATATTTTAACTGGTTCTGAACCAGTCTCAGTGTAGTCCTGGTCCTCTCTAGACCTCCATCAGTAACCAGACCACCAGAGAGAAGATGGTCTGGTTCTAGAGAGTTCTTCTTAAAGCTCCTCATCGGAGCCACCGGGTCGGATTCTGGTGAAACCAGATGACATCATGCAGGTTCACCAGAACCTCCTTCAGCTCAGACGCTTTATTATCTTCACACCAAGTTATTGATGACACATCTGAGACCGTCTTGTTTGTGTTCATGAATATGTGGCAGCTGCACACTGTAAATTATCAAAGTCTATAAATAGTGGTAATAATAAAAAGGTAACAACAAAATGCTTTCTTTTATTTATTCTTTTATTTTTTTCACAATACAATTCAAAACCACATTTTTGGATATACTGACAAACCAGACACTTAAAATCAAAAGCTAAAGAGAAAACTCATCAGTATTATTATAGAAATTATTATTATTTGACAACAACAGTATTGTTTTACTTGTTTTTTTATTTCTCGATAGCATTTGACTCCACTTTGCCTCTCAGGGCACCAAATGACAGAAGCACAAGCTGCTGCTTTCAAGGCTGTTGATTTAAAATGTTGACTTTTTCTTTAGGACCATTATAAACTTTAACAAGACAACCAGAAACAATGACGCCAATACAGTTCATCCAAAACTAACAATTCAGAGTGTCGATAGAATAAAAATATTCTCATTTGTTGTTAAAGAATCAGAAACAGAACTGTTTAGTGTCACATAGAAGTAATTTGGCTCAGTGATTGGTGCTTAACAATGAAAACAGTGCAATAGTATGAGACGAAATGATGAGATGAAAATTTACGATAAAATATAGTAAACAGCTGATGGGCCGCAGCCTCCTGCCAGATTGAAGGGACTTGAGGAGTTTGTGTCTAGGGTGAGAGTCACTTTTAGGTAAAGTCACCCTCATGAAGCATTCTTTATTCAGTGTTGGAGTGTCAAGACAATTTCTTTTCATTATTATTATCATATTGTTGGAGTTGATGGTGCTCGATACTGTGGCACGTGGCCTCTTCATGCTACATGGTTCATGAATTATCTAAAGGCCACAGTGTAAATTATCTCTTACTTAGGATTGTTGAGACTAGATACTTTAATTTCATGTATTCTGACAGATTTACACAAAAAACAATATAGTTTACATTCTAATCTAATAAATCTATAACTCTTACGATCACAAGTCTAATATCGGTCTCGTACATTTGTCCTGTGTTGTTCTTTCAAATATAGAAGTGTAAAAACTGTCTGATCATTCAAAAGGACATGCATGAGGGACTCTCCAGTATATTCTTTAACTTATTAAGGGTCCTTGACTGGAAAAGGATTGAGACACTTCTGCATTAGACCGTTCTGCAGAACAATCCACTCAGGTGTTTATAAATTTCTTTCATTTTCAGTCCGTATATGATCGGATTCAAGAGAGGATGATACAAAATCATTTGTAAACTCAATATCAGACGTACAGTTTTGGGAAAATCAGTGTCCAGTCGAGGTAGAAGAACATCATAAGTAATCAAACAAGAAAAGCTGATGAGAACCAGCAGGTGAGGTAAACAGGTCTGTGCAGCTTTGCTCCTGACTTCTCTACTGCTTCGATAGGTTATTATAAATATCTTTGCGTATGTAAAAACTATGAAGAGCAATGGGAAGATTAATACGTCTACTAACACGATCAAGCCATATATATTCATCAATTGTGAGCTCACACAGTGAAGTTTGGTAATTGTGCTGTTGCAAATGATTCCTTTCAAAGTAAAGCTACACAGTTTTTTTTTTAAACTCGATGGTAACGGGACTATCATCTGACAAGCAGGAACAATCCAAGCTGATAACAGGAGGATTTGAACTTTGCGTTTTCTCATGATGGTTGAATATTGCAGAGGTTTACATATAGACACATATCTGTCATAGGCCATGACCGACAACAGGAAGAACTCTGAACCAGCCAGAGTGTGATATATAAATCGCTGGAAGACACAGGCAGAGTAAGATATGATCTGTTTCACAGATAAAAAGTCAATCATAAGCTTTGGGTAGATAGCAGTGCTGAAAAGAACAGAGTTGATTAATAAAGCTGCAATAAAAATGTACATAGGCTCATGGAGGTTTTGCTGAATCACTATTATGCATACAATAGTAGAATTACTGCAGATTATTAGAATATATGCTGTAAACATGATCAGAAAATACAGAAATCCATATGTGTGCACTTCCACATGACCACCAAAAGTTATATATGTCACATTTAATTCATTATCCATTAAGGATATCTAAAACAAAATTTTAATGGATGAAACAGGTGCTAGAAGTACTAGAAGTACTAGAAGTCTCATATAACCTTTATCAGATGATTTGATTCAGTCATCCGTACCTTGATGTGATCTGGCAAACACTGATACAGAGATATTGGAACGTGATTCTGTAGGTTGTTTTTATCAGACTGCTTCAGCCTCCACGGAGCTCATTACACTCTCCAAAAAAAGCTGACAACATGTAAACAACTTCTGAAGGCCTGAACTCAAAGATGTTGTTAGATTCTTTTCCATCAGGTTATGTCAAGCGGCTCGGTATTTCTAAAACCCTGGTCACCTCAACCCTGACCTTTTCAGATTCATCATTTAAAATGCATTTCCTGCAGAGAATGCATTAATGCATGAATTGTGCCATGAATTAAACTTCTGATGTTTGTCAATTTAAAACATTCAGTCAAGAAAAATTGCATTTTGTCGTTTTGTCGTAGTATCATTTAGTTTTGTGTGTAACCGTCTCGCTCAGTGTACGTCATCATAAGTTAGCTAGCTAGCTAGCTCGCAATCTTTTTTTTGAAAAAAGATTTCACAACAAACTGTGACTTTCTTGACATGGAAAATCATCATAGATGATTTGAGAGGGTTCAACAAGTTTCTGAGGCCCCTGCAATGAAAGTCGAGTGGACAGCTTTGTTCATACTCACGCTTGGCACTGTATCGGGAGCCTCCATAGATGGTGCTCAAGCTCCGAGCACGCACAAAGTAATTTATACTATTGTTTGTTGGATTATTCTCCAAAACACCAAATTAACTGTGAAGAATCAAAACGACAATGAGTGTAACTGGCAAAGCGCCATAAACCAACCTCCACTATAGAGAGGAGGGAATATAATCACTTCTCCGTGAATCGCCACCTTAACGTGGTGGAGGAGTTTGAGTGGCTCAGTGATCCTAGGAGCTATGTTGTCCGGGGCATCATTCCCTGGTAGGGTCTCCCAAGGCAAACAGGTCTCAGGGAGAGCCCAGGCTAAGAGCGGTTAAAAAAAAAAAAAGGATGAACAGCAGCCCACGGTCCTCAGCCACGTCGCCCGGACCAGGGAAACCGGGGCCAGACCCAGGAGGGAAGCTCGCCAGGCCTTCGCCCATGGGACCCGGTCGGGCTCACCCGAATAAACATCATGGAGCAGCCACCCTGTGGACGAAACACCCGCAGGGACTAGCATCGGGGTTGGGTGCTATGTAGACCGGGCGGTGGGCCTGGCAGGGGGCCTGGGCGAGCTGATGGCCGGCAGCATAGACTAGCTCTAGGGACTTGGAACATCACCTCGCTAACTTGGAAAGAGCCGGAGCTGGTGCAGGAGATGGAGCGGTACCAGCTAGATATAGTTGGCCTCACCTCCACGCACAGTGCTGGCTCTGGAACCAAGCTCGTGGAGAAGGGTTGGACTGGGTGAGAGGCGCCGGGCGGGAGTGGGGATACTCACGAGCCCCTGGCTGAGTGCCGCCGTGTTGGAATTTCCCCCGGAGAACGAGAGGGTCGCCTTCCTGCGCCTGCGGGTTGCGGGGAGTAATGCTCTGACTGTTGTTTGTGCTTATGGACCAAAAAGCAGTTCGGAGTATCTGGCCTTCTTGGAGTCCGTGGGAGGGGTCCTGGAAAGGGCGCCTCCTGCCGACTCCATAGTTCTCCTGGGAGACTTCAACGCTGACGTGGGCAATGACAGAGAAACCTGGCGGGGGTGATTGGGTGGAACGGCTTGCCCGTTCTGAACCCGAGTGTTGTCTCGCTGTTGGACTTCTGTGCTAGCCACGGTTTGTCTACAACAAACACCATGTTCGAACATAAGGTGGCTCATAAGTGTACTTGGTACTAGAACACCTTAGGCCGGAGATCAAAGATCGACTTTGTAATCGTATCATCTGAGCTGCGGTCGTATGTCTTGGACACTCGGGTGAAGAGAAGAGCAGAGCTGTCAACTGATCACCACCTGGTGGTAAGTTGGATCAGATGGCTGGGGAGCTGGCTGGAAAGACTTGACAAGCCCAAACGTGTAGTGAGGGTGAACTGGGAACGTCTGGTGGAGGATCCTGTCAGGGAGGTCTTCAACTCCCACCTGCGGAAGAACTCCTCACACATCCCGAGGGAGGCTGGGGACATGGAATCCGAGTGTACCATGTTCAAAGCCTCTATTGTGGACGCGGCCGATAGGAGCTGTGGTCGGAAGGTCATCGGTGCCTGTCGTGACAGCAACCCGAGAACCCGGTGGTGGACACTGGGGGTGAGGGAAGCCGTCATGCTGAAGAAGGAGGCTTTTTGGGCCTGGTTAGCTCAGGGGTCTCCTGAAGCAGCTGAGAGGTACCGGCAGGCCAGAACGGCTGCAGCTGCGGTGGTCGAGGATGCTAAAACTCGGGCATGGGAGGAGTTCGGGGAGGCCATAGAGAAGGACTTTCGGTTGGCCTCAAGGCTCTGGCAAACCATCCGACGGCTCAGGAAGGGAAAGCAGGGCTTACTCCAGCGGGGTGGGGGGGAGCTACTGACCCGGATGGGGGACATCGTCGGGCGGTGGAAAGAGCACTTTGAGGAACTCCTAAAGCTGACCAACATGTCCTCTGGAGAGGAGGCAGCGCCTGAAGACTTGGGGGGGGTCGCACCCTTATCCCTGGCGGAGGTCGCTAAGGTAGTAAAAAAGCTCCTTGGTGGCAAGGCACCAGGGGATCCATGAGATCCACCCTGAGATGCTGAAGTTGCTGGACATTGTTGGGCTGTCTTGGCTGACACGCATTTTCAATGTCGCATTGGGGTAAGGAACAGTGTGGTTCCCATTTTCAAAAAGGGGGACCGGAGAGTGTGCTCTAATTTTTGGCGTATCACACTACTCAGCCTCCCGGGGAAAGTTTATGCCGGGTTAATGGAAAGGAGGCTCCGACCGTTTGTCGAACCTCAGATTCAAGAGGAGCAGTGCAGATTCCGTCTTTACACTCGCAAGACTGCTGAAGGGGTCCTGGGAGTCTTTCAACCGAGTCCCTCTGGGATTTTTGTGCGGGGTGCTACAGGAGTATGGGGTGCAGGACCCTTTGCAACGGGCCATCTGGTCTCTGTACGACTGCAGTGGGAGCTGTGTTCGTATTCTCGGCAATAAGTCAGACGCATTCCCCGTGGGTGTTGGCCTCCGCCAGGGCTGCCCTTTATCATCGGTCCTGTTAGTGACTTTCACGGACAGGATATCTAGGCGCAGCCGGGAGTTAGAGAACGTCAGGTTCGGGGTCTCAGGATCGCCTCTCTACTGTTCGCAGATGATGTTGTACCTTTGGCCTCTTCGGACCATGACCTCCAGCATTCACTGGGGCGATTTGCAGCCGAGTGTGAAGCGGCGGGGATGAGGGTAAGCACCTCCAAATCTGAGACCATGGTGCTCTGCCGGAAACCGGTGGATAACAAAAACCTATTGTTGAATAACTGCAGCATATTGAGTAGTCATTGCATTGTTCAAACTGAAGATTATCTTTTCTGTCTCCATAATGAACAGTAAATAGGATTTTTACAGCATGGAAATGAATCCTTACATTAAATACCATCAAAAGGTCTGAACAATCACATCTCTGGATTAATATCACAGAAGGAATAAATGCTTGTTAGCATCATTAACATCACTATTACTGTAACATTAGTTTTCATTCATTACATCACTTTGGCTTGAAATAACTTAAAATAAATGAAACTGAAAGAGACAGGCTGAGTAAGATATGATCTGTTTCTCAGATAAAAAGTCAATTAGAAGATTTGGGTAGATAGCAGTGCTGAACAGAACCAAGTTCAGTAAAAAAACTGCAATGAAAATGTACATAGGCTCCTGAAGGTTTTCGTGAATCCAGATGAGGTACAGAATAGTAGAATTACTGCATATTATTAGACTATATATTAGAAATATAATACCATAATAGGCCATGACCGACAACAGGAAAAACTCTGAACCAACCAGAGTGTAAAATATTGACCGCTGGAAGACACAGGCAGAGTAAGATATGATCTGTTTCACAGATAAAAAGTCAATCATAGGCTTTGGGTAGATCGCAGTGCTGAAAATAACAGAGTTGATTAATAAAGCTGCAATAAAAAATTACATAGGGTCATGGAGGTTTTTGTGAATGACTATTATGAACATAATAGTAGAATTACTGCAGATTATTAGAATATATGCTGTAACCAACAAAATGTTAATGGTTGAAACAGGTGTTAGAAGTACTAGAAGTACTAGAAGTCTCATATAACCTGCATCAGATGATTTGATTCAGTCATCCGTACCTTGATGTGCTCTGGTAAATACTGATACAGAGAAATTGGAACGTAATGCTGTGGGTTGTTTTTATCAGACTGCTTCAACCTCCACGGAGCTCATTACACTCTCCAAAGGAAAAGCTGCCAACATTTAAACAACTTCTGAAGGCCTGAACTCAAACATGTTGTTTGATTCTTTTCCATCAGGTTATGTCAGGCGGCTCTTTATTTCTAGAACCCTGGTCACCTCAACCCTGACCTTTTCGGAGATCATCATTTAAAATGAATTTCCTGCAGAAAATGCATGTGGATGCTGACAACTGTACATTAGTCACAGAAAGAGATGAATATTGTTTTGATCCTGTTTGAATTGTGCCATTAATTAATCTTCTGATGTTTGTCAATTTAAAACATTCAGTCAAGAAAAATCGCATTTTGTCCATTTGTCGCTATATCATTTAGTATTTCGTGAAACCGTCTCGCTCAGTGTACGTCATCGACACGACGGTTAGCTTGGCTTGCTAGCTAGCTAGCTATCTAGCTTTGTTTATACTCACGCTTGACACTGTATCAGAAGCCTCCACAGATACATGCCATGCAAAGAGACCAGGCAGAGGTGAACCGACAGTACCTGGGGGCACTCCAACCCTAGGCGGAGAGGCAGATTCATGCCCTGGACAGCTGCTGCTCCGCCGGCCCCCTCTACGCTGGCATGGGTGGTCCTACACAGGATCACTGCCGCAGATGATGTGCAGTTAGTCCGGGACTCATTCGAGACAATGGCGGAGGCGTGTGGCTGGCCTGCGGCGGAGTGGGTGGTCCGGCTCTTGCCTCTTCTGGCCGGGGAGGCACAGACAGCGGCCTTGGGGCGGCCTTGGGGCTACCTGGGTCCGCTGCCACCGCCCTACGGCACTGAGGACCGCCATCACCTTGGTTGAGGACCACCTGGCAGTTCATCCCCAAATTAGATGCTCGACCTGATTAAAGAAAGCTGGGAGGAAGGTCCCAGCCCCGGTAAAATTGAGATCCAATACGTTCTAGAACTGCGAGCAAAACTCCAAACACTGGGTCGGATGCTCAGGGATCTCCTGAAGCAGCTGAGAGGTACCGGATTGCTCCCTCCAGGTGGGGACAGAGTATCTACTGTAAGCGAAGGAGTTCCAATATCTTGGGGTCTTGTTCACGAGTGAGGGTAAGATGGAGCGGGAGATCGACCGGTGGATTGGTCCGACTGCAGCAGTAAAACAGGCGCTGCACCAGACCGTTTGGGTGAAGAGGGAGCTGAGCCGGAAGGCTAAGCTTTCAATTTACCGGGCGGTCTACGTTCCAACCCTCACCTATGGTCACGAACTCTGGGTCATGACCGAAAGAACAAGGTCTCGGATACAAGCGGCCGAAATAAGTTTTCTCCGTAGTTGATCCCAAGAAGGCCAAAATAAGTGCCAGTCAGCCAAATTCCGGCTTGTAAAAAAGACATTCCAATTTGAAAGCAGAGAGTGTGGAGACAGTTTTTTCTTTATGGTTCTACATCTGTGTGTCACTCTGGACAAAAATGGAAATATGTTACATAAAAGAGAATGTTGTTTAAGGCTCACTTGGTTTTACCTCAATAGAATGTTACTGAAAGAAGATAGCTCCAGAGGGTGTCTACAGATGGAGCGCTTCAGTATCTAATTCTTATGGGATGTTTGCTGCATCTCTCACTCTGTTTCAGCTATTTGTTGAGATGTTGTGCATATTTGGAATGCTGGGAAATAAAGGGACATTTGGGAACGTTTCTGCCATTTGGGAAACTTGACTACCCCATGCAAATGTATTCTGAATAGGAGATTATAAGTGTTGTGGCGGGGCGTGGTTGGTCCCAGCTGCAGGAGGGAACTGAGTGGGGGAGTGTTTCGGGGAACGGTGCCGGGAAGAGGTGTAATCAGCCTCAGCTGTGCTCAATCAGTGATTGTGTCTCTCCCCAATAAAACACCAGTAGCGACAAAGGAACAGGTTATTCGGGAGCAGGATTCGCAGCCTACCAGAGCGGCAGAGTGGATGGAACCAAAGCAGTAAGGAGACACACACGGCAGGTGCGATCGGAGGCATTGCAGGAGAACGCACGCCAGACAGCCTGTACAGTTTCCACATTAATAATAATAGTAATAAAACGCTTTGTGAACCACGATTTGAGTGTGCTTCCGTCCTTGTGCTGCACGAGACTCACGAGAGTAACAGAAGTGTTACAGTGGCACCCAACGTGGGACTGCCACATGGAGCACGAGGAGCAACCACAGGAGATGCCGACCCAGCCGATCATCGCGATGGGTCAGATGCTGGGTGGGATCGCTGCCATGCAAAGAGACCTTGCAGAGGCGAACCGACAGTTCCTGGGGGCACTCCAGGCCCAAGCGGAGAGGCAGGCTCACGAACTGGAACAGCTCGCAACCCGGACAGCTGCAGCTCAGCCGGCGCTGGCCCCCTCCACGCTGGCAATAGTGGTCCTACACAGGATGGCAGATCAGATGGCTGCAACCTGGGGACCCAGGAGTGGCTTGGGAAGTGGTGGAGAAGGTGGCCGGCTCGAACGTTGGCGTGGGTCCGCTGCCACAGCCCTACGGCACTGGGGACTGCCATCACCTTGACCGAGGACACCGGCACCTACAGGGGTTCCCTCAAGCATCAGGGCACTTCCGGAGGGAATGTCCGCTGATGGAAGTGGGCCAGGTGATCCGGGTTGCCAGCTCTCCAACACCCTCCCCCTGTCCAGGAGCGACGTACCGCGTTCCGGTAAGGATCCAGGGTGATACACATCAGGCGATATTGGATTCGGGCTGTACGCAATCTATGATTCACAAAAGCCTGGTTCGGCCCGGGGTATTTAAGTATTTAAGGGGGTAAAATTAAGTGTGTGCATGGGGATGTCCACGATTATCCCATAGTGTCAGTGGAAATTAGATGCTCGACCTGACTAAAGAAAGCTGGGAGGAAGGTCCGAGGCCCGGTAAAATTGAGATCCAATACGTCCTGGAACTGCAAGCAAAACTCCAAACACTGCGTTGGATGTCACGTGAGAATTTGCTCCAGGCCCAGGGACGTAAAAAACAGCTGTACAACAGAGGAGCCAAGCTGAGACAATTCATAACGGGAGAAAAGGTACTTGTATTGCTTCCTTCTTCCAGGTCAAAACTCCTCGCCAAGTGGCAAGGGCCCTTTGTGGTCAAACGGCGAGTGGGGGATGTTGACTACAAGGTGGTGCGTTCTGACAGGGGCGGTGCTACACAGATCTACCACTTCAACCTCCTCAGGAGCTGGGGCCTGAGGTCCCAAAATCCACCAATCCGGCTTCGCTCCTTTGTGAAGCCCATCTCTCCGGAACCCAGAGAGTTTGCTGACGTGTTCTCCCTCCTGCCAGGTCGCACGAACCTCATAGAGCACCGAATTGAGAGTCCTCCGGGCATGGCGGTGCCATCGCGACCCTACAGGTTACCTAAACACAAAAGAAAAGTGGTTCAGAGGGAATTGGCTGCATTGCTGGAGATGGGGGTAATAGAAAAGTCCAACAGTGCCTGGTGTAGTCCCATGTTTCTTAACAAGAAGGATGGGTATATACGGTTCTGCGTGGACAATCGCAGGGTGAACTTATTGTAAGTCGCTTTGGATTAGCGTCTAGCGTTTAACGTCTGCTGAATGAAATGTAATGTAATGTGAACGATGTGTCACGTTTCGATGCGTACCCAATGCCCCGTGTCAACGAGCTCCTGGACCGACTGGGCACTGCGCGTTTCTTTACGACACTGAATCCAACCAAGGAATACTGGCAGTCCTCTGTTGCCAGAGTCCAGGGGAAAAAACGGCCTTCTCCACTCCGTTTAGTTTGTACCAATTCACCACGCTTCCTTTTGCGTTGTTCGGTGCCCAAGCCACCTTCCAACGCCTCATGGACCAGGTCCTGTGTCCCTACGTTGCATATGCTGCCGCCTACCTGGACGATGTAATCATACACAGCACCACCTGGGCGGAGCATGTGCAGTGGGTGGGAGCGGTGCTGGAATCCCTGAGGCAGGCTGGGCTCACCACCAACCCGGGGAAGTGTGCAGTTGGACGGAGGGAGTTACGGTATCTGGGGTACCACTATATCATTTAGTTTTGTGTGAAACCGTCTCGGCCGCTTGTATCTGAGACCTCGTTCTTTCGGTCATGACCCAGAGTTCGTGACCATAGGTGAGGGTCGGAACGTAGACCGCCCGGTAAATTGAAAGCTAAGCCTTCCGGCTCAGCTCCCTCTTTACCAAGACGGTGACCTTGCCAGGTCTTTCCAGCCGGCTCCCCCTACATCTGATCCAACTCACCACCAGGTGGTGATCAGTTGACAGCTCAGCTCCTCTCTTCACCCAAGTGTCCAAGACATACGGCCGCATATCAGATGAAACGATTACAAAGTCGATCACTGATCTACGGCCTAAGGTGGTTCAACCCTACGTCTCCTCGGTTCCATCTGCCGCCTCCGAGCCGCAGCGGGCCCCAATTTCAAGTCGCCCACCCCAGCCGCCAGAGCCCCAGTCCCGCTCCCCGGAGCTCCAGCCTACGGATGACCATTCTTCCTCACCACATGGCCATGTTTCCTCACCACATGCTCTAGTGGTCTTAGGACAACCTTAGCTTAACCTTCACAACCCCCAAATTGATTGGCCTACAGGCACAGTAGTTAGCTGGAGCACTTTTTGTCACTCTCACTGTCTCCAGTCAGCCCCAGCTCCCACGAAATTGACTGCAGCTCCCACTATTGAGCTCCCACTGTTGGAGAATAAGCTTTTTGTAAAAGTGGAGAAATGTGAGTTTCATGTCACCACAGTGAGCTTTCTCGGTTTCATCATCCAGCAGGGGCAGGTGAAGGCCGATCCAGCGAAAATTCAGGCAGTGGCAGAGTGGCCTACACCCACTACTTGCAAACAATTGCAACGGTTCCTGGGTTTTGCCTATTTTTACGGGCGGTTCATTCGAGATTACAGCAAAGTGGCAGCCCCCCTCACTCAACTCACCTCCGCTGCCATCCCCTTCTCATGGACTCCAGAGTCAGACTCTGCTTTTGCCTCCCTTAACCTCCTTCCAGTCTGCGCTCCTTCGTTCGACCGCCCGGAACAGGTTGCCTTGCTGACTGTCACCGAACACCTGCACCTACTTACCGTCCTGGTCAGAAGGTGTGGTTGTCATCACAGGACTTGCCCCTTCAGGTAGAATCACGCAAGTTGGCAATCCGTTTGACAGCCAGTTCTCTTAGTCTCACCCACGCAACATAACTCAAGTTTATTTTTACATTCCAATACTCATTTGCTCAATGCACTTTCTTAAACGGCAAGCGGCGAGGACCCTATTAGTGAAACCTTCTCAATGGACTTTATCTGCCCTTATTAGCATCAATTTTCAACTCAGCTCTCTAAAAAGAGGAGTAAAAAAGGCTTTTCATTTCCACTCTAAGAGCAACAGAGGGGTGCATACATTTGCTTATATTTGGGATGACATAGTTTGAAGCTTCTGATTCCTCATTTTTATTTTATCTCTAGTTCCTGTAAGAGTTTACAGTGTTCCCTGGACTGGCAGACTATCGTCTCCTTCCCTAAACACCACAATTCAATATCGATCCAAAGATCTTGTGGGCTGACTTTATTCAGTTTTAATCAAAGCTTCTTCTGGGCCTTTTTTGTTGGACACTGTTTGGAAAAATTACATCAGCTCCCAGCAGCAGGTCTAAACTGACAATCAGTCTGAAACAATGTTACGGTCTCTTGTTGAAACCCAATCATCAGTTTATTTATTGTGAATTTGTTCACTTTTAGTTTATTATTCACTCAGTAAACTATTTCTCATAAAGGACACACTCTCCCCAAACCCTGTACTTTCTGTCAATTTAATACATGGGGCTTCTATATACATATGATATGGTATTGTTATGCCAAAACTATCATATGCTCAGTCTACTTCTTGACACTTCTTTTTTTAACATGTAATATAATGAAAAACCTGTATTATTTAAACTCAATTGCTCGGAACCCCCACTGATTCGTACTCATTTACACATCACTGCACAACTCTTCACTTTAAGACTCTTAACATTTTAATAACAGACTTATTTTAACATAGTCTTATATTGTTTGTTTGTTAATCAGATTTTATTGTACATTTTCACAATTTTATATTCATGTCTTCTACTACTGCAAAGTATTTCATGTCATGTACCAATCACAGAACCAAATTCTTACAAACAAACTTTGCTTCTGATTTCTGTTTTCTGTCAGTTGAAGCCGACAATACTTGACATCTCTCGTACTGATGAAATATGCTGCCAATAACTTATTTATATTATTATTTATTCTCTGTTGATGGGATTGTTTTATTTTCTATTCAAACTTTTCAATGCACTTTTCACTATATCAAACTTGATAAACAAATGGGTCAAATTGATCGGAGAAACCTTGGGATAGGCCATTCAAAGTGACATGATCCCTCTACAGACTGCTAGATTGCACATGACTGACTTACAAAGCTGCAGTTGACTGTAACAAAAACATATTGTTGAATAACTGCAGCATATTGAGTCGTCATTGCATTGTTCAAATTGAAGATTCTCTTTTCTGTCTCCATGATGAACAGTAAATAGAATTTTTACAGCATGGAAATAAATCCTTTCATTAAATACCTTCCAAAGGTCTGAACATTCACATCTCTGGATTAATATCACAGAAGGAATAAGTGCTCATTATCGTCATTAACATCACTGTTACTGTAACATTACCTTAATTCATTACATCACTTTGCCTTGAAAGAACAACTTCTTCAGGTGTTTAGAGATTTCTTTCATTTTTAGTCCATATATAACTGGATTCAATAGAGGATAATAGAAAAATGCTTGTAAAGTCATCATGAAATGTACATTAGATCCCATTTGAATTATAATTATATCATATGCACACAGAGATGAAAAGCAGATTAAAACTATAAGGTGGGGTAAACAAGTCTGTGCAGCTTTTTTCCTGACATTCCTACCACTTCGATAGGATATTATAAGTATTCTGGTATATGTAAACAGTATGAAGAGCAAAGGGAAAAGTGCCATGTTAAGCAGCGCAAGCACATCAAATATAGCTAATGCGCTTGAACTCTCACAGAAGAGTTTGTAAAGTGAATTGTTACAAAAAACTCCTCTGAAAGTAAAATTACAGAGTTTTGACATAGTCACCAGTGTTACTGAGATTGCCATCTCAGAAACAGGCACAAGCCAAGCTAGAACCAGAATAAACCCCACTGTGCTTTTTCTCATGATAATTGGATATTGCAGAGGTTTACATATAGCCACATACCTGTCATAAGACATGGCTGACAACAGGAAGAAATCTGAAGCACTTAACGTGTAATATATGAAATACTGAAAGAGACATGTTGAATATGATATGATTTGTTTTTCAGATAAAAAGTCACTTAACAACTTTGGGTACATAGCAGTGTTGTAAATAATAGAGTTCAGTAGCAAAGCTGCAATGAAAATGTACATAGGCTCATGGAGGTTCTTCTGTATCAAAATAAGGTACACAATGGTGGAATTAAAGCAGATTGTTAGAATATATACTGTAAACATAATACAAAAATAAAAATACCTGTATTTGCCCATTTCAGCATACCCACCAAGAGTTATATATGTTACATTAAATTCATCATCCATTAAGAGTGTCACAAATTAAACCCTTAATTAATAAAACTGGTAGATTGTTTAACAAGCTTCAATGAATAAACTGAGAAAAGAAGTCTCAATATGAAGATTGCATTAATATAGAACATGAAACATAACATAAAACATTTGTTTCATTCATTCACAGATACTTCGACTGCACTTGATGTTTGTTCATCTTCAGATATCAGAAAATAAACTGCATGAGTCACGTGAAATATCTTATGACCTTTCTTCACCCTCCATGGATCTCATTAACTCTTCCACATGGACTTGTTATCATTTGAATAACTTATTAAACTCTGGAGGCCTGAACTCATAGATGTTAAACTTTGTTTGCATCGGTGTGTGTTCTCTTAAGATGTTTGTTGACCATATTGTATTGAGAGCTGTCGCAGGGTTGGTGCAAGGCCCTGATCAAAGACCTGCATGTGCACTAACCACAATACAATACACATAGATAGTCAGGTTCAACTTCAAGTTACACTGTACAAGTTCATAAAAACGCAGTTTGAAGTCCTAAAGATATTCAAAATATGAATAGCTTTTAAAAGTATATATTACATACATTACAGCGCTTATGCTGCGTTCACACCAAAAGCAAAGCGAATTTTTGCGTTGCTTTACTTGCGTGAGTTTACACACGCCGGAGAGGAGGAGTGGCTTATCTCCATGGAAACAGTTCATTTCCGCCATCCACAATGGAAGAAAGAATCATTATTTCTGAATTTGTACATGTAATGGAAGTCCCACAAACGTCGGTACATCAAACGCCCTCGTGTTTGGGTTCATAACGTTATCCGTATCCGCACAAAGCTTCTCCAGGAACTGCGTCTGGATGAGTGCCGCTTCCAGACTATCAATTTATCCTCCATAGTTTCTGAATCAACAATGGCAGGACGTCAGTGATGACGGGCGGAGTATCTTAACGCTGATAGGCTTTCGCAACACAGCGGCAAGCAAATCTTTTGCAGGCCCAGCAAGCTGACCCAGGCTTTCCTCTCACCCGCACAATTTTTCAGCTCGTTCTGGGGGATTCCGAGGCGTTCCCAGGCCAACTAGGAGATACAATCCCTCCAGCGTGTTCTGGGTCTTCCCCGGGGTCTCCTATCAGTTGGGCGTGACTGGAAAACCTCCAGTGGGAGGCGTCCAGGAGGCATCCTGATTAGATACCCGAACCACCTTAGCTCACTCCTTTCGATACGAAGGAGTAGCGCCTCAACTGCAAGTTCCCTCCTGATGTCCGAGCTCCTTACCCTATCTCTAAGGCTGAGCCCGGCCACCCTACGGAGAAAACTCATTTCGGCCGCTTGTATCCGAGACTTCGTTTTTTCGGTCACGACTCAGAGTTCGTGACTATAGGTGAGGGTCGGAACGTAGACCACCCGGTAAATTGAAAGCTTTGCCTTCCAGCTCAGCTCCCTCTTCACCAAGACGGTCAGGTGCAGCGCCTGTGTTACTGCTGCAGCCGCACCGATTCGCTGGTCGATCTCCCGCTCCATCTTACCCTCACTCGTGAACAAGACCCCGAGATATTTGAACTCCTTCGCATGAGGTAGGCACTCCGTCCCAACCTGGAGGGAGCAATCCACCGGTTTCCGGCAGAGCACCATTGCCTCAGATTTGGAGGTGCTTACTCTCATCCCCTCCGCTTCACACTCGGCTGCAAATCACCCCAGTGAATGCTGGAGGTCATGGTCTGAAGAGGCCAACAGGACCATATCGTCTGCGAACAGCAAAGAGGGGATCCTGAGACCCCCCAACCCGATGTTCTCCACCTCTCGGCTGCGACTAGATATCCTGTCCGTTGAAGTCATGAACAGGACCGGGGATAAAGGGCAGCCCTGGCGGAGGCCAATATCCACCGGGAACGTGTCTGACTTATTGCAGAGAATAAGAACACTGCTCCTACTGCGGTCATACAGAGACCGGATAGCCCATTGTAACGGGTCAGGCACCCCATTCTCCCGCAGCACCCCCCACAAAAACCCCAACGGGACCCAGTCGAAAGCCTTCTCCAAGTCCACAAAACACATGTAGACTGGTTGGGCAAACTCCCAGGACCCCTCCAGCAGTTTTGCAAGGGTAAAGAGCTGGTCCACTGTTCCACAACCGGGATGGAATCCGCACTGCTTCTCTTGTATCTGAGGTTCGACAATCGGTCGGAGCCTCCTTTCCAGCACCCTGGCATAAGCTTTCCCCGGGAGGCTGAGTATTGTGATACCCCGATAATTCGAGCACACTCTCCGGTTCCCCTTTTTGAAAATGGGAACCACCACCCCGGTCTGCCAGTCGATGGGCACTGTTCCCAACCACCATGTGACATTGAAAAGGCGTGTCAGCCAAGACAGCCCAACAATGCCCAGCACCTTCAGCATCTCAGGGCAGATCTCATCCACCCCCGGCGCCTTGCCACCAAGCAGCTTTTTGACTACCTTAGCGGCCTCTGCCAGGGATATGGGTGCGAACCCCACAAAGTCTTCAGGTGCTGCAGCCTCTCTAGAGGACATGTTGGCCGGGTTTAGGAGTTCGTCAAAGTGCTATTTCCACCGTCCGACGATGTCCCACATCCTGGTCAGCAGCTCCCCCCCTCATCCGTCCCTCCACACTGAGAACATCCTGAGGTAGGCCCTGCTTTCCCTTCCTGAGTCGTCGGATGGTTTGCCAGAACCTCCTTGAGGCCAACCGAAAGTCCTTCTTCGTGACCTCCCCGAACTCCTCCCATGCCTGAGTTTTAGCATCCGCGACCACCGCAGCTGCAGCCCTTCTGGCCTTCCGGTACCTCTCAGCTGCTTCAGGAGACTCCTGAGCCAACCAGGCCCGAAAGGCCTCCTTCTACAGCTAAACGGCTTCCCTCACCCCCAGTGTCCACTACCAGGTTCTCGGGGTGCCGCCACGACAGGCACCATTGAACTTCTGACCACAGCTCCTAGCGGCCGCGTCCACAATAGAGGCTTTGAACATGGTCAACTCGGATTCCCCGCCATCTGATCCAACTCACCACCACGTGGTGATCAGCTCGCCCAGGCCCCCTGCCCACCGCCCGGTCTACATAACACCCAACCCCGATGCTAGTGCCTGCGGGTGGTGGGTCCACAGGGCGGCTGCTCCATGCTTTTTATTCGGGCTGAGCCTGACCGGGCCCCATGGGCGAAGGCCCGGCCACCAGACGCTCGCCGGCGAGCTCCCCTCCTGGGTCTGGCTCCAGGAGGGTGCCCCGGTTTCCCTGGTCCAGACGAGATAGATTAAGACTGTGGGCTGCTGTTCATAGGTTTTTTTTTAACCACTCTTACTCTGGACTCTCCCCTGAGACCTGTTTGCCTTGGGAGACCCTACCAGGGGCTGATTCCCCGTACAACATAGCTCCCAGGATCACTGAGCCACTCAAACTCCTCCCCCACGTTAAGGTGTCGATTCACGGAGAAGCATTCGCGCCACCCGGCGGAAGTTTGCGTTATTCGCATCCATTCGCGTTTGTGCATTGACATTGTAAGTAATCTACACGCGCAAAAAATTCGGCTTCAAAAACAATGACATATAACTGTAAATGAGAAAGCACAAAATCTTAATGCCAAGTTAGTAACATGCATTAACAGTATATGAATATGTACCGATGGAGAGGAGAAGAGAGGAGCATAGTATATCATGGGAAGACCATGGGAAGTCCAAGCTATAGCAGCATAACTAGGGGCTGGTCCAAGGCAAGCCTGACCCAGCCCTTACTATAAGCTTTATCAAAAACGAAACTTTTAAGCATACTCTTAAACGTAGAGAGGGTGTTTCCCTGACAGATTCCAACAGGCATGAACAGGGTTGTCAGCCCTTTCCACATCTTACAAAAGAAAGAACTCAAGGAAGCTCCAGACCTGATAATTAGATTTTCCTGCCATCCTGAGGAATTAGCTCCTAGCTTTGATCTCGGCCGCTCCGTGTCCTTTTCTCGACTAAGAGTATTTACTTGCGCTGTCTATTTTAGTACTTACGACTAACGTCTCTTTCCTGTGTCTCAAGATCTCCGTGCCAACCCAGCCACCGCCACTCACGCCACCTCACCTCCCTACCTACATGCACCCTCCGGCTCTACAAATCACGAGCCCGTTCCTCAGCCAGCCTGACCTCCAGCAATCATCTGCCTCCCTTTCCCCCGCCAACCATACCTAATAAAACCCATTCCTTCACCAACTCTGCTGCCTCTGTGTCCGCTCTTGGGTCCAGTTTAACCGACCGTAACACTACCCACTTTTATGATCCCTTGTTTGGTGCTCTAGCCGTAAGAGTCTAGTCTAGAACAGGCAGCAACCTCTGGTTCTGAAAAGTGAAGTCAAAGCTTCATGTCTTACACCTGCATCCTCTCTAATGTCCAGCAGGGGGTGACTCTTCTGGTTGTATAGTCTATGAGAAAATGATTACTTCCATTACTTCTGACTACATCAGAAATTCCTGATGTAATATTACTGTAGGTTACTGAGATGCAGGTCTTTGGCCCTGCTCGACATAGACACCTATTTGATCAAGAAACAGAGACTCTTAGTGTTGTGTTTGATCCTACCCTCTCTTCTGATAAGCACATCATAATTCACCAATTGCCTTTTTTCACCCACGCAACATAACTCAAGTTTATGTTTACATTCCAATACTCATTTGCTTAATGCACTTTCTTAAATGGCGAGCGGCGAGGACCCTATTAGTGAAACCTTCTCAATGGACTTTATCCGCCCTTATTAGCAACAATTTTCAACTCAGCTCTCTAAAAAGAGGAGTAAAAAAGGCTTTTCATTTCCACTCTTAGAGCAACAGAGGAGTGCATACATTTGCTTGTATTTGGGATGACATAGTTTGAAGCTCCTGATTCCTCATTTTTATTTTTTATCTCTAGTTGATGTAAGAGTTTACAGTGTTCCCTGGACTAGCAGACTATCGTCTCCTTCCCTAAACACCACAATTCAATGTCGATCCAAAGGTCTGATGGGCTGACTTTATTCAGTTTTAATCAAAGCTTCTTCTGGGCCTTTTTTGTTGGATACTGTTTGGAAAAATGACATAAGCTCCCAGCAGCAGGTCTAAACTGACAATCAGTCTAAAATGATATTAAGATCACTTCTTGACACCCAATCATCAATTTATTTATTGTGAATTTGTTCACTTTTACTTTATTATTCGCTCAGTAAACTATTTTTCATTAAGGACAGACTCTCCCCAAACCTTGTACTTTCTGTAAATTTAATATATAGGGCTCCTATATATATATAATAGGGTATTGTCCTACAAAATCACATGCTATCACGCGCTCACAGTCTACTTCTTGTCACTTCTTTGTTTAATATGTAATTTAATGAAAAACCTACATTATTTAAGCTCAGTTGCTTGGGAACACCAGTGATTCGTACTCATTTACTCATTCACACATCCCTGCACAACTCTTCACTTTAAGACTCTTAACATTTTAATAACAGACTTATTTTTAACATAGTCTTATATTGTTTGTTTGTTAATCATATTTTATTGTACATTTTCACAATTTTATATTCATGTCTTCTACTATTGCAAAGTATTTCATGTCATGTACCAATCACAGAACCAAATTCTTACAAACAAACTTGGCTTCTGATTTCTGCCAGTTGAAGCCAACAATACTTGACAACTCTTGTACTGATGAAATATGCTGACAATAACGTATTTATATTATTATTTATTCTCTGTTGATGGGATTGGTTTATTTTTTATTCAAACTCTTTTTTATCCATGAATATAATGTATTGATATTCAATTAAATTCAATTTATTTTCGAGGGAGTACCGGACAAGATGGCAGCATTAAAAGGTTTCTTGTTGTTGCTGATTAATTGGTTTTCAATTGCTTGTAGAGTGAATTTCCCACACTGTAGTCAATTAACTTTTCACAATTAGTTATATCAAACTGGATAAACAAATGGGTCACATTGATTTGAGAAACCTTGGGAGAGGCCATTCAAACTGACATGATTCCTCTACAGACTGCTAGATTGCACATGACTGACTTACAAAGCTGCAGTTGACTGTAACAAAAACATATTGTTGAATAACTGCAGCATATTGAGTAGTCATTGCATTGTTCCAATTGAAGATTCTCTTTTCTGTTTCCATGATGTACAGTAAATAGAATTTTTACAGCATGGAAATAAATCATTTCACTAAATACCTTCCAAAGGTCTGAACATTCACATATCTGGATTAATATCACAGAAGGAATAAGTGCTCATTTGCGTCATTAACATCACTATTACTGTAACATTACATTTCATTCATTACATCACTTTGGCTTGAAAGAACAACTTCTTCAGGTGTTTAGAGATCTCTTTCATTTTTAGTCCATATATAACTGGATTTAATAGAGGATAATAGAAAAACGCTTGTAAAGTCATCATGAAATGTATATTAGATCCCAGTTGAATTATAATGATATCAAATGCACACAAAGATGAAAAGCAGATTAAAACTATCAGGTGGGGTAAACAAGTCTGTGCAGCTTTTTTCCTGACATTCCTACCACTTCGAAAGGATATTATAAGTATTCTGGTATATGTAAACAGTATGAAGAGCAAAGGGAAAAGTGCCATGTTAAGCAGCGCAAGCACTTCAAATATAGCTAATGCTCTTGAACTCTCACAGAAGAGTTTGTGAATTGAATTGTTGCAAAAAATTGCCCTGAAAATAAAATTACAGAGTTTTGACATAGTCACCAGTGTTACTGAGATTGCCATCTCAGAAACAGGCACAAGCCAAGCTAGAACCAGAATAAACCCCACTGTGCTTTTTCTCATGATAATTGGATATTGCAGAGGTTTACATATAGCCACATACCTGTCATAAGACATGGCTGACAACAGGAAGAAATCTGAAGCACTTAAGGTGTAATATACAAAATACTGAAAGAGACATGTTGAATATGATATGATGTGTTTTTCAGATAAAAAGTCACTTAACAACTTTGGGTACATAGCAGTGTTGTAAATAATAGAGTTCAGTAGCAAAGCTGCAATGAAAATGTACATAGGCTCATGGAGGTTCTTGTGTATCAAAATAAGGTACACAATGGTGGAATTAAAGCAGATTGTTAGAATATATACTGTAAACATAATACAAAAATAAAAATACCTGTATTTGCCCATTTCAGCATACCCACCAAGAGTTATATATGTTACATTAAATTCATCATCCATTAAGAGTGTCACAAATGAAACCCTTAATTAATAAAACTGGTAGATTGTTTAACAAGCTTCAATGAATAAACTGAGAAAAGAAGTCTCAATATGAAGATTGCATTAATATAGAACATGAAACATAACGTAAAACATTTGTTTCATTCATTCACAGATACTTCGACTGCACTTGATGTGTGTTCATCTTCAGATATCAGAAAATAAACTGCATGAGTCATGTGAAATATCTTATGACCTTTCTTCACCCTCCATGGATCTCATTAACTCTTCCACATGGACTTGTTATCATTTGAATAACTTATTAAACTCTTATTAAACTCTGGAGGCCTGAACTCATAGATGTTAAACTTTGTTTGCATCGGTGTGTGTTCTCTTAAGATGTTTGTTGACCATATTGTATTGAGAGCTGTCGCAGGGTTGGTGCAAGGCCCTGATCAAAGACCTGCATGTGCACTATCCACAATACAATACACATAG
>JACSYO010001892.1:0-10000 GCA_016806645.1 Ophiodon elongatus
AATAATTATAATAATATTTATTTATATTCTGCTATAATGATATAATCATCATTTAATTATATATATATAATAAATGCAGTGGAGTAAAAAGTATAAAGTACCATCAAATGGAAAAGACTCAAATAAAATATTTTTAAACTATACCAAAGTAGAGTAGTAGAGTAAATGTACAGTGTGATAAAAACTTTAAACTTAAGAACAATTGCTGCGTTAAAGTTTGAAGTAAAGTCAAATTTTATTTTATTTCAATAGTTTAAACTCATTATTTTGAGTTGACTTTAGCTTTGGTTCGCATGACGGTTTAATAATTAAAAATATAATACTTATTATCCTACATTCTGTTAATTATTATTATTATGTATGTATATATATATATATATATATATATATATATATATATATATCATTTTATAATAATATAATAATATATATTAATGATATATAATAATATATATATACATATATAATATATATATACAAATATATATATAATATATATATATTATTATCTTTATTTCAAAACAACCGTGTTGAGGCATACATGTCATTAATTATTGCTCATCAGTGATAAGTGGGTGTCAGGTCATTATAACTGCCTCATATACTCATATTGTGTCTCATCACGTTGTTTTGTGAGTTTACAGCTGCAGCACATCCCTCCCCCGTGATCCCGGATCAAAATACTGTGTATTAGCCGGTCAGGTCTCACGTGTGAAACCGGGTGATGAGTGCTAACAGGACACCCAGGACCCCCCACAGGTTTCCTCCAGCGGCCGGTCCCCCGGGCCCTCCGCCGCCGCAGGCTCCGTGATCTCCGGGGAGCCAGCTCCAGATTAGTGGAGCTTTCCGGGGGCCGGCGCGTCGCCCCCTCTGGCTCAACTCAGCTCAGCATACAGCTCCCATACTGTCACCGTGCAGAGAGAGCTGTAAACCCACTGAAAGAAGACTCTGCTTCTCATCCACACAGTGACACAGCCGGCTTTTAAAGATGTCCTCTGACCAAACTTCAACCGGGGCCTTTTCACACGACTAGTGATCCTATTTCTTCTGCAGGATCACGGTGCAAACTTTCCACACCATTTCTTTGGTGATGAACTTATAAAAACACGGTGACATTTCAGGTCTTTTACTTTGACTGAGACAGGCTGAGACTTTTCTTGAATCTTGAAGTCGGGCAGGTTGAAAAATGGTGAAAGGAAAGTTTGTAATTTTTGTTTATTTAAGTTAAAAAGAACTACAGGGATGTAAATGCCCAAATTGTCCATTGTTAAACATTAATATGATCCCACATGCACTGCAGATGACACTATTATCTGTCAAGCACTACTACAGGCAATGCCGAAGCGCATATTTCAAAATAAAGATTTAAAATGTAACTTAGCTGGTTCAGTTGATGATATAGTTTATTATGTGGAAATTGGGTTTTTATTTTGGAAACAAGTGTTGGTTTTCCTTCGAGGACAAAAGCATGTGAAGTTATTGTCTTCGCTCCCAGGACTTATTACTAATTATAACAATAAATAAAATAAAATAATATTTTTATTTGTTAATTAAATACTTAAAAATCAACTTAATCGATCACACTAAAAAAAATATTTCATCCCCTCTTCCTTCTTATTGTCAAGAAAAGTCTTTAAAATAAAAAATAATTAATAAAATGGCTGCTGTTTGTGGTTGCTACAGCAACGCGTAAACTCTGGCGTTGCCTGGTAACCAAACTAACGTTAGGAGCACAGCGTTAGCTCCGCTTTGTTAACCACACAAACAAATAAACAAAACAGGACAATAAAAACAGAAACGGGGATTTTGGAAGAAGTTTAAACGAGTGACGGTGAACCGGTTCAGACCGGGTCACCTGCTGGTTCCACTCTGACTCCGCGTTCTGGAGGATTTACGGCTCGTTTGTGGACTTCAATCAGAACGCTAACGAGCTAAGGAGCTAACCTAGCTAACGAGCTAACCTATCTGACAAGCTAACAAGCTACCCTAGCTTTAGCCGGCCGTTATGTCTGAGCAACGAGGAAACGAAGAGCAGGAGAGGAAAGAAGACGAGGAGACAAACACAGATGAGGCCACTTTGACCACAGGTTAGTCCACTTTGATCACTTTGACCACAGGTTAGTCCACTTTGATCACTTTGATCACAGGTTAGTCCACTTTGATCACAGGTTAGTCCACTTTGATCACAGGTGAGTCCACTTTGACCACAGGTTAGTCCACTTTGATCACAGGTGAGTCCACTTTGATCACGTTGACCACAGGTGAGTCCACTTTGATCACTTTGACGACATGTGAGTCCACTTTGACTTCTCCAGACTCACTGGTCCTTGAAATTCCTTGGAAATACTTTTTTTTACTTTTTTAATATTTAAATGTTCCATTATTCAATTATTTTTCAGATTCAACTTATCATTCAAATTTGAATACATTTCTTTTTTTAAACCGGCAGAAAATTAAATTTAGAAAACTTTCCTCAAAAGACCTAATTCGACGCCCTTTCTCAAGACATCATGACAATTGCATCTTAATTGTTTGCTTCATGTGTTTATTGGGATATTAAAACGTCGATGTCTACAGTCTTTGTTGACGACAAGTCATTTTTTACTACTCGTCAGGTGTGTCTTTGTGTGTCTCTGGACTGTGCAGGTGTGTCTTTGTGTGTCTCTGGACTGTGCAGGTGTGTCTTTGTGTGTCTCTGGACTGTGCAGGTGTGTCTTTGTGTGTCTCTGGACTGTGCAGGTGTGTCTTTGTGTGTCTCCGGACTGTGCAGGTGTGCCGGAGGCCGCAGAAGAAGCTGAGGCTCAGGTCGATCTGCAGGACGACACCGAGCCGCGAGGAGAGCCTCAGGAAACCGGAGATGTGGGAAACTCTGCGGCGACAGGTGAGACTCAGAATCTAGTGTCGGTTTGTTTGGGTGTGTTGTTACGTGATAATCTGGAGCTCCTGGACCTGAACAGATGAGCTGGAGACGGTGGACGAAGCCGAAGCTCAGGCCGATCTGCCCGATGACGGCGAGCAGCCCGGAGAGCCTCAGAGGGAGAATGTGGGAAACTCTACGGCGACAGGTGAGAACTGAACCCACGAGCAATCTCAGACGTCTTGAATCTGCTACGACTCGTCACCAAAAGTTACAAAATGTAAAAGTTTACGACATTTGGAACCGACCACGTGTAAGATAAAAGAAGGTGAACATTGACAGCGATGGAATATCTCTTCAAGTCTTTGTTCACAGAAATAAGAACGCGTGGAAGTCAATAAATCAATCTGAAAAGTGACGGTTGATTTGGAAAATGATCAGCAGTCATGAAAAATACCTGTAGTTTGATTTGAAGGTGAACAATGCAACACCACCCGTACAGTATTTTTTATTTTAATGTTTTTCTTCATAAGGATAAAGGAATGCAGGACGCAGTCAGGATCGATCAAACGTTGCTCTATAAATGGCTTCGTTACCATAAAACAATGTGACCCTGTATTTAATATTCAGGATTTGCACAAATATGCATGACACAAAAAAAACACAGAAAACTCAAAACAAAGAGCAAAGATTCAAAAGAATTTCCTTTTTAAAGACGTTCTACTGTCATTGTTTTCTTCTATCTACTGTCTTGTCTTTCATACGCATGTCTGTTTTTATTGTGTTTGGTGTAATGTTTATTTGTGGCGTTTGTTACAATAACTCTACTGTGTGTTGATATTAATATGGGATCAAGTAGACGCTGTTTGTTGCCAAATTAATAACTTATGTGGATCCAAATAACAGTAAAGTTCACGTAATGTTCCTGCATCATGTAGAACCAACACGGTTCCTGATGGGTTTCATTTAGTTTACCTTCCAGATGAAATCCTCTTGATTTTATTAATGATGGTTTATCAGATTATCAGACAGCCTTTAGATATAAGAGTGATAAATACGGGAGGCACGATGCAAACAAGCCATATCAAACGAATGCAGGTCATATTCATGAATTCTGGGATGTGTGTGCATGCAGGGAAGTACCGAAGATGTGCTGTTTCTAGGCAACCTGACACGGGAATCACACACCAGGATCAGAGTCTTGTGTCCCAGACAGCAGTTACAAGGAAATGGCATGAAATTAATATATATAAATATATATATATATATATATTTATTTATATATATTTATATATATATATATATATATACATATCTATATATATATATATATAGATATGTATATATATATATTTATATATATATATAGATATGTATATATATATATATATATATATATTTATATATATCTATATAGATCTATATATATATATCTATATCTATATAGATATATATATATCTATATAGATATGTATATATATATCGATATATATATATATATATATATATACACCCCTCAATGCAACACATTCAAAAGTCATAATTTACCGTGAACCACCTGTGACCGGTTGCGTCTGCGTGTGGTTGCAGTGAAGGTGGTGCTGGTGCCGGGGGGTCACGTGATGACGGTGGCCTTCGCCATCGGCCTCAGCATCCAGGAGCTGAAGCGCCACCTCGCCGCCGAGCTCAGGGTTCCCGCCGAGGTGCTGCAGATCTCTCTGGACGGTACGTCAACAGACCACACCCACTGCTCTCTCAGGGTGGTGCAGACGGAGGTGGAGGTCTCCACCTCCGGTAACGGTATGGAGCTGTTCTGAGACACCGCTGTGCTCACAGGTTTCACTCTGAGCCTCACGTGGTGCTGATGACACAGGAGGAGGGAGTCGTTCAGCGCACAACCTGAAATATGTGAAGAACAAACTGATTGTTGGAAACAGGGGTTGTTGGTAAAACAAAATAAAGTAAATAAAATTAAAAAAAGATGATGAAAAACAAACAGTCTTTTATATATTTATTTTTGCCTAATTGAGTTTGAGAAAAAATATTGCAATGAAAAAACAGAAACTTGATTCGTGTAGAACTGAGGCTTAAATAAACATTAATAATCTTCTGTTTCATGAAAATATGAGTTTTCTTTTTTCTAATTTTTTTTAGCATGAGTGGAAGATGTATTCCGAATTTTTACCTATTTCAACCACAGTGTTAAAAATACTCTCTTCCAAGTGAAAGTCCTGCATTCAAAGTGCTCGGAGACAGTACCAGCTTTGTCCACAGGGAGCGCCAAAATCAACACTAGATGAAGGTTCCTTGTTGTAGCTCTTCATAAAAGTACTAAAGTATTAGCATGAAATATACTTAAAGTACCAAAAGTAAAAGCATTTTTAATGCAGAATGGCTGAAATCAGAATTATAAATATATCATATAATATATTTTATCAATGATTTAATGTGTTGCAGCTGGTAAAGATGGAGCTTAAATTACTTTATATACTCTGGGATTACTTAAACTATGATAATATATCACCATTTATTAGTTGATTTATATTTTGTATTAATAATTAATAATTAATAAGTGCAGTACTTGAGTAGGTGGACTGTCTTTCAGGCAGGGTGGTGGAGGAGCAGCGGACTCTGATGGAGCTCGGCGTGCGGCCGCAAGGCTCCACCCGAATGGAGATGAGCTCCGACGACCCGACCACCCACCCGCTCCGCCCGCTGCGCCCCCCGGAGCAGGACAACATGCCGGACGTCATCACCGTCCGAGTCCACACGGGTGAGGGCTCCTTCTGTGTGTTTCACCTCATATCAGCTCATATCTTATATTATCATATTATCGCAATTTTAAGATTTTCTTTATGCTGAGTAAATACTTTTAAAAAGATCGGGTATCGGTATTTTAATATGGAGGCTTGAATGTGCTGCCTGAAATAATTCTAGATTTCATCAAAATAAAATTATACACTTATTATATGACGATAATATCCAAGTTTATTTGAAAATCAACATTAAATTCATGAATTTATTAAAATAGCTGTTATGAATCGATGAATCGAGTTGGCATTTGCAATGATGTATTAATAAAGTAAAAAAAAAAAAAGTATATCTCAGTTTTTACTTTTATGTTTATGAATTCACCATTTAAATGCTAATGTAATTGATCAACCAGTAAATTTGTTAGTGTCACGTCAGACTCCACAGAATGACAAAGAAAATGAGGAACATAAAATAAAAATGATAAATATAGGGATAAAACCCATGCGATGAATATAAACTTAAACCAAACTCCCAAATTATTTACCATCACTCCATAAGCTTGAGAATAATAAAAACACAGTTTCCTGTAAATTGCCCTCTAGACGAGGGCGTGTTCCAGGAGGTGGTGGTGGAGATCGAGCGTCCCCCCCAGCAGAAGGCCTTCCTGGGCGGCTACAGGCACCGGCTGACGGGGGCGGAGTTCCACCACGCCTCCACCCTGACCCGGCCCAAGAGGAGACCCGACGGAGGAGTGGTGGTCTTCAGCCGCGACACACAGGTAAAGAAGAAAAAGAAAAATGGAGCTTCACCACAAAGCGTCGTTTTTAAGGAGGTGATAACTTTTAGTTTTTTCTTTGGACTTAATTAAATACAGAATTAAAAAAAATAGATGATAGAAAAATTATGATTTGAAAGCTCATTAAAATGCATAAAACCGTGTGTGTGTGTCCCTCATTACTGGGGAACAGCGTTCTCATTCAGGCGTGAGACCGAACACGACTTCACGTGCAAATTAAAACAATCTAATTAGAACAGCTGAGCGTAACCGAGGGAGACGAGCGGTCACAGTCGCACCTTCGGTGAGCGTCTCTGGTTCGATGAGCTTGATTCTGCATCCATATAAAGGAGAAACATCCATAAAATGTAATACATAAATACCATACAGATGGGCGGGGGTGCTTAGCTCACCCTGTTAACCTCAAATCAAGATATATATATATATATATATCTATATATATATATCTATATATAGATATAGATATGTTTTTTTTTTTTGTTTTGTTTTTTTTTTTTATATAGATATATATATATATCTATATATATATATATATATATATATATATATATATGTGTGTGTGTGTGTGTGTGTATATATATGTATATGTATATATATATATCTCACTTTTCATATTGAGTTCTTATTTCACCTTCATCTCTTCCATTTTGTCAGTTGAGTACAAGTTACTCATTTTCTCAGAAGCTGGCGAAATAATATAAATAAAAAAAACGACCTTGACACAAAACAAAAGCCAAAACGAACGAGTGAAACGCTCTCAAGGAAGAATGCGTCTTTTAAAACCAAAATAAATAAATGAAACCCGGTGAAAGAGAGTCTTTCTCGGGGAGAATCTTCAGGGTCAGTCTGCAGGCTGTTATTCTCCACTGCTCTCACGCTGAGAGGCGATTCTGACTCTTTACACCATGTTAGACACACACACACACACACACACACACACACACGATGGCGGTTGATCCCCGTGTGTCTGTGGTGTTGCGACCTGTCTGGCCTCATCACCACGTCGCCCGTCTTTCATCGACGGTCGTGATCGGGGATTTCATCTCAATCCTTTTTCATGTATTTGGCAATCAGGACACATTTTATTCTCCATTTTTTTGTTTCTAATAAATTCCCCCTCAAAATATCTGTGAAACTGCAGGGGAAAGAAAGCCAGCACAGTGACCTCTGACCCTTTGTTCCTGTACGGTAACAAACAGCTGGTCTTTAGTTCTCGACGCATAAGAAACACACTTCATGTCAAAGTTCGTGTTTCCATTCATGAGTTCTTACTAAATACTAACCAGTGATCTACTTCATCGGTTTGCATCATTAACTCTTATCAAAATGTGTAGAAACCTCAACAGATGAGTCCAGATTTGAACTCCAAATCCAAATGTTTGTCGGTTGTCCTGTTTTGAGGGGGGATGGAACATTTTAACGATCTGGCTCTTTGACGATCAGAAACTTTTAATGAGCCGTTTTGCAGTTTGAGCTCTTCCACCGTTGGATTTATCACACGGCAAAAATATTCACTAGCTACTGTAGTGACGACGGCGCATTGGGGCCATTCTAGGTTCAAAATATGAATGAAGGCGCCGGGGGAAAGGGGTGATAATCAGAGGACAAAAAGTAAACGGAAAAAACTCACAAATCTACAAAAAAATAAAAACCTAAATCCGTATGTTGTTTTCTTCTAAACAGGCCCAATTCACAGCAATGTCTCTTATGATAATTTGGGGGTTCTGTTTTTCCTTTCTGCTATTGCAAAGACATAATACACAACAAGCAAAACATTTGGTTCCCAAAGTCGTTGTATGAATTGATTGCATTGATATCAATTTTCGTCCAAATTAGGGCGACTGTCTTCACGTTGTTAAGAACATGAACTGCATGTTTGTTTACACTTATATTTCTCTCTAAACTACTGATTAAACTTCATAGTATTTAAATATGAACGACACCTGGCTGTCGTATAATGAAAGCGCAGCCATAGACTGTAAATAATAAGTGGACGTGATGTCACCCATTGGTTTCAAAGCCTCGAGTTTGCTGTTTTTTTTGCCGTCGCCATCTTGTTTCTTTTTTGCAATCAGAAGTGAACGGAGAAGGTGGAGCTCTCCGAAAAAAAGACATTTTTACTTTACCAAAATGTTACTTTCATGAAGTGAGAACACAGGGTTCAATTCTAAGACAAAAACATGGACGATTCAGACAGTGGTAGAGACCTGTCAATCACTTTGTAGCCCCGCCCCTAAAGCATCCCCTGCTTTATGGTCTGTTTGACTCTAAATGGACCATAATTTACTAAATGAACATCATGCTGTATTGAAGAAGACTTGAAACTAGAGATTGAGACATAAACTCATGTTTACAATGTTTACTGAGGGAATAAATCAAGAGAGAAGTAGAGTCATTTTCTATAGACTTCTATACAACCAGAGGAGTCGCCCCCTGGTGGTCAGGAGAGAGAATGCAGCTTTAACACATGAAGCTTTGACTTCTATACAACCAGAGGAGTCGCCCCCTGGTGGTCAGGAGAGAGAATGCAGCTTTAACACATGAAGCTTTGGGGGGAGTTTCAGACGCCGTTAGACCGACTGCTCTTTTTGAAGCAAACTCGCATCTTTTGTTCGCTGAATGTTGATTTAGATTTTCCGATACTTCCTCGTCAAAAGTCTGTCCATCTCGTTTTTCACACTTTTTTTTGTTTCTTCGCCTGAATAAATCTCCTCAACCTGAACCCTAATAGTCGTGCCAGCATAAAATAAATTTGCAGATCTTCATCACAGCAGACTTTTTGAAAAGCAAAGGTTGAGAGAGAGAGAGAGAGAGAGAGAGCTGATGACATTAATGAAAGGTCAAACTCTGACTTGGTCCAAGCTCTCTGACTGGATGTTTCAAAGCCTCGAGGAGAGAAAACCTAATGGTTGTTATGGACGACTTGACTTCTTTTCTTTTTGATTGATTTCTTCAGGAAAGATTCATGTCCATCACAGTATCCACGTTTGCCAGCTGCCACTCTCCATGTTGGATTTGATGTCAGTCTGTTGGTTGCTCGTCATGTGGTACGGTGTTGGAACAGTGGCACTTATAGAACAAACCGACCAGCTAAACGCGTGTAAAATATGCGTACTGTCCTTTTGGAAATGGTTCCAGACTTTCGAAGGTCAGCAATAATTAAAGGTTTGGCCCGAGACCTTCCCTCGGTCCATCAATCTGTGTCACAAGCCGGAGAAATGTAAAATGTTGCTCACCGGCTCATCTGACCTCCGCTGAACCTCAATTAACCGCCGGAAGCCCCGATACCTCGCCGTGGCCTCGAGGCTCATCCAAACCCGCGGACTGTGGCCTCCTGCTCCTCCTGGACCTTCAGCTCCAATGGCTCCCGGTTTAGAACAGGTCCAACTTATTATGGTTCACGGGATCTTAAAGAATCACTTCAGGAAGTTAGAAGGAGTTCAGGATCAGAAACCCGGAGCTTGGGTAGATAAATCTGAATCTTTTATAGATACAAAACCACCATGTGTGAGGCTTCCTGGCGCTCCAGAAAGGAAGTGCCGAACACACGAGCAGAAACTACGAGATAACATAACATGTTCATTTCAATACAT
>JACSYO010001892.1:15000-20000 GCA_016806645.1 Ophiodon elongatus
TCATTGTCATAGTTGTTATTATGATTATTGCTTTATGGCCGTGGCTTTGTGCACGGGGCCGTCGCCAAACAAAAGGGGGAGGCCTCTGGTTGGTCTTCCTAAGGGAAAGGTCACATGTTTAACCCTTTGTTGGGTCTTCAGTAGAATGTTCCTTAAGAAGCTCCCGTGTGTGTTCAGGCGTACGAGGTCACCTTCGTCCGTCGGATCCAACACAAACACGCTCTGGCTCGGCGCCACTTCAGCCAGATCCCCGCCATGGCCGAGTACCTGGACCCCGGGCCGTCCGCCGAGCCCGTCGCCGTGGCGACAGGCCAGTGCACCATCGACGCCCCGCCGGCCTCAGCTCAATGAGAAACACCCTGCGGGGTTGTTTTTTTTCTTTCTTTCTTCTGTCTACCGCTTCCTCCCTCGCTCACGTTGTCTGTCCATTTCAGAAATAAAGCTCGCGGTGGCTTCACTCCTGGTTTTGACTCGTCCAATTATATTTCTGTTCAGGTGCTTTTATTTTGAAAGTAGGCTGTGGTGACACTGAGAGCCCAGGGTCCCACTTCCACACAGAATTATACGGCTGAGTAAATCTTTTTTTTTTTTTCGTGCTGCAATGAGACATAAACAGTATAATAATTGTTGTTTTCCAACATCTTAAATAACCCCAATTTATTCCCTTTTCTTTCAAAATACGTTTTTTATTTTACTGTCACTCATCGATCTTCCTTTCCGATAGTGTAGTTTTATTTTCATGAATTAGTGGCGTTCTACTATAAGTGCAGCTCCAGGGAACTTCAGTGGGCTCTTCTCATTCCTCAGTTTGTACATCCTCAATTCCTTTCCTCGCCTCCTCTCCTCTCGTCCCAGTCCCTCCCACCTGAGATGCGAGCGGAGGAGGCGAGGAAGATACGCAAGGAGAGGAGGAGGCGAGGAAACGGACTTTGAACACAATGTGTCATATTTATACAACGTTTGTGTTTTCCAGCTGCGTGTCACGGCTCTTTTCATTGGTGTCAAAGTCTTGTGCAAAGGAGCTATTAATAATTTAACTTTTGATGGACTCTTGGTGTTGGTAATGGATTAAAATGAAACGTCTCTGTACATTTCTGTGACATGATTTTGGAGCCTCTCTCTCTCTGTCTCTCTCTCTCTCTCTCTCTCTCTCTCTGTCTCTCTCTCTGTCTCTCTCTCTCTCTCTCTCTCTCTCTCTCTCTCTCTCTCTCTCTCTCTCTCTCTCTCTCTCTCTCTCTCTCTCTCTCTCTCTCTCTCTCTCTCTCTGTCTCTCTCTCTCTCTCTCTCTGTCTCTCTCTGTCTCTCTCTCTCTCTCTCTCTCTCTCTCTCTCTCTCTCTCTCTCTCTCTCTCTCTCTCTCTCTCTCTCTCTCTCTCTCTCTCTCTCTCTCTCTCTCTCTCTCTCTCTCTCTCTCTCTCTCTCTCTCTCTCTCTCTCTCTCTGTCTCTCTCTCTCTCTCTCTCGGTCTCTCTCTGTCTCTCTCTCTCTCTCTCTCTCTCTCTGTCTCTCTCTCTCTCTCTCTCTCTCTCTCTCTCTCTCTCTCTCTCTCTCTCTCTCTCTCTCTCTCTCTCTCTCTCTCTCTCTCTCTCTGTGTGTGTTTATCTGTTTTTATTTTTAACAGAACAAATCAGGAACTCAACATTCACATATTAAAATTAAATTCACAAATTTAAATTATATATTTGTGTGTGTGTACATGCTGGGACAACATTACAAGATAATCTTTGTTGTTTAATTTGATATATGGATGTTTATTTTCTGATTTGTTTTGTTGTTTTTAAAAATAAAAAATAAAGTGAAAAAAAATTATCTTTTACTGGGTCGTGTATGTATAAATATATATTTGTTCCTCGTGTCTTATGACAGAAGACAAACGGGTATAAGTCTCCTTAAAATGGTATCGTGTTCAAAACTTGTTAAAAAAACAACATACAGCGAGGATGTAACAAAACCCATTCAAAGCTGTTTTTATTTAGTCTGCTTTGGGTTAATATTACTTTTTTAAAACCGATGGTCAAGTTTACTCAAACCTGATTTTTTTTTTGTATAACTTTAAAGGAATACTCCAAAATGTAGCCTAGCTTAGCACAAAGACTGGAAGCAGGGGGAAACTGCTAGCATAGCTCCATCAAAGTAAAGGATTCATGGTCTTAAACTACATAAAAGTTCCAGCTGCAACTCCCTGTGAAGAAACATTTATATTTCAACGCATTTATGCTCCCAGACAAGTGTGGAAATGGATTTATTTAATTACGGTGTGAAATCTGCTAAAATGGCCTCTTTTAAAGGGCCATAAATTCCAGGTTGTGTCACATCATTATCTCTCCTTTCGTGTTCGGAGAGAGATAACCGGCGATTAGCAAGCAAGGTTTGGTCTCTTGCTCAAGAAAACAGCAACGGATAAACCCGAGAAGAAAAGACAACGAGGACAAGAGGATGATGAAGAGGCTGAGAAGAGGACTGTGGAACTATCGCGGCGTCGCCCTGATCGTCCTCACGCCGCTGCTGCTGCTTCCTCTTCCTCACGTCATCGGGACGAAGGTGAGTCTCCTTTGCACGCCGGCAACCAGACGAGAGCAAAGGGCAACAATAATTATAGTATTTAAAAAAACTAAAATAAAAAACTTCCTCTGGACGTTGCTGCCCTCAGATACAATGAAATACGCTGCGAGTGTAACGGTGAAGAGAATTCTCTCTCCTCTCGAGTCTTCAGCCTCTCTCTGTTCCTAGTTTTGGTTTTAAGGAGCATTTACTTGGTGGTTCAGTCTCTGGTAACTCCACCAGACAGAAACCAGTTTTCCATCCAACTTCCAAGAGAATTGCCCTGAAAATCTGCAAAAGAAAATGTGAATTAATGCACGTTTTTAATCCACACTGCATTTAGGCTTCGTTTCCTCAAGATAAACGGTCGGTGGTGTTAAATCTCCAGTGGGTTCTTTTTTTTTTTTTTTTTTTATCTGCTGCTATTTTTTTAATCTCCTCAGTGGAGCGGAAGCTTCAGCGGACGTCTTCGTCACATGCTTCATCGTGATTTATTCACTAAATCGTTTCGCTTTCATCGACGCACCAACTTTTCCACATCAAAGCTATTTTAATTGTTTCCATGTGGGCTTTTTTTATGGGCAAATTGAAAAAAAAAAAAAAAAAACGGTGGATGGAAACGCTTAGAGACTTAAGTAAGAAGTAAGATACTTTTTTCTCAGTAGCCGGTGGAGACCCAACCTGGAGATAAAAGGGGGCGCGTGAATAATGGACCTTCATTACTCATCAGCTCCCTCATCACACCTGAACCACTCGTGTATTATTCACACATTAATGAACACCGTGTCGAGATAATTGTAATAAAAATTGGTTTTCTTTGAGCAGCATCTAGTGGACATTCGAGGAACTGCAGCCACAGACTTACGGGGGTCGTTCACTCGTATAGCTTCACGAAACTGCCTCCTACTTCCTCCTAAATCTGTATGAGTGAATTCAGCTTTAAGCACCGGCTTCAACACGCAGCTGTGTGGCTGCTGATCGCTTGTTCTCTAGATACGTACGCTTTATAATGCTAATAAGTTGAATGTTTGCGCTATTGTGTTTGTCCTCCGTGACCGGTGAATGCAGCCGAGTGTTTGTTTGCCCCTGTAGGAGGCAGAATGTGCCTTTGTGTTGCTACTGATGGCGACGTATTGGGTGACAGAGGTGATTCCTCTGGCCATGACCGCCATGCTCCCCGCCATCCTCTTCCCAATGTTCGGCATCATGAAGTCCTCGGACGTGAGTACGTCTGTCTGTGAGCTGGCCAAGCTATTCTTTAAAATAAAAAAAAAGTTGGCTGTTCTAAATCCCTATTTATTAAACTAAAACCGAAAGTAATAATTACTACAGGCTGGCTAATATTGCTAGAACTTGACCCTAGAAACACGAGACAAAAGCTGACTCAGGACTAAGTTAGCTGGCGTTAGCTAGGCAGCCTCCAAACGTTAGCTAACCCTAACCCTAGCTCTGATAATGAGAGAAACACATTCATTAAATGATACTATAATAACTGTATATTTTTTTCAATTAACCTATTATCCAAAAAGAACAGAAAATATTGTCAAAATATTGTTTTTATGACAAAAAATGGTAAATAACATTCTAATAACATCCATCAATTGATTAACAGCCAAAAAGGTTTCTGCAGATGAAGTATTTTCAAGAAGTCGCAGTAATAGTATTAATTATAGTTAGAATATAGCCAGCTATGCATGATGTCCAATTTAATGGATAAACGATAGATCGTCATTTTCTCTTTGAACATAAAATCATAAAATTAATACTTGGATCTTTGCATAGATGTATAAGAAACCATGTTTTTAATAGATGTCCAATTCAGTGACCACTATGTGTGAAGTAATCTTGCTAAGTTTGTTTAGAATAATAATGGCTACTTTTAGGTAATATTAGTGAATATTAACCAGAGTGTGCTTGTACTTTATTAGTATTTTCTTCTCGACTGTATTGTATTTTCTCAGAGTTTGATATCAGTCACTCTGCAACAAGTGAATGTAAACAACAAATTTACATTAGAAACTGGGCTAAAATTGAAACTATTGTTCTCCCTTTATTACTTTTTATCCTCCA
This sequence comes from Ophiodon elongatus, assembly GCA_016806645.1. NCBI lineage: Eukaryota > Metazoa > Chordata > Actinopteri > Perciformes > Hexagrammidae > Ophiodon > Ophiodon elongatus. Next base: position 19,610 of record JACSYO010001892.1, read on the forward strand.
GGTGGCGAAGGAGTACTTTAAAGACTTCCACTTGTTGCTGATGGGCGTCATCTGCCTCGCCACGTCCATCGAGAAGTGGGGTCTCCACCGCAGAATCGCCTTGAGGCTCGTCGCCATGGTGGGAGTCCATCCTGCGTGGTGAGTGACTGTAAATAAGAAGTGGACGTAGTCATGGTGACGTCACCCATTGGCTTGTGGACTGATGTTATGAAGCCTCGAGTTTGGTGATTTTGCCGTCGCCATCTTTGATTACTTGTTTTTTTTTTGCAACCAGTGAACAGGAAGTGACCATATTTGGAATGCAGAGGACGTAGAGACGCTGTATACGTCTCTGGTGATGACCTGTCAATCACCTTGTAGCCCCGCCCCTAAAGCATCCCCTGCTTTATGG
>JACSYO010001892.1:25000-107500 GCA_016806645.1 Ophiodon elongatus
TTGAGTAATCGACGAGGACACGAGGGACGTCATGTTTCGTGAAATAATCTCCATGTAAGATGATTTCTTTTGGTTGGATAACGATGAAAATCTTGAGTCGTGCTTCAGGAAAGGAACCTTTTCTTTGTACTAGATTTTATTTGCCGAGACCGAGCGGTGAAGTAACCGGTAATTTTGTAATTTAATTGAAACTTAACGAAATGTGTGCCCACTGCAGCTGTATTATCGGTGTCTTATGAACCCGTGAGGGTTGGGAACGTTATGTGCATAACACCAAAATAAAGACATCAATCAATCAGTAGTAGTACCAACGCTAATACGAGTGTTGCGATAGCTAATTATAACTAATCCTATATTTTATACCACTGCTTCTACTGATGATACAACTATCACTTCAACTTGTGTGATTCGTACTTTTTACTTGTTCTAGTGCTACTACCACTAATGCAGCTGCTCCGGGTAATTCCGCCCTCTGTGTTGTCTTGCAGGTGTCTGTGCCTCCCAGCAGGAGTAAACGGGACCTGATGTTGTGTAAAGCCATGTGCATCGGCGTCGCCTACTCCTCCAACATCGGAGGCATTGCCACGCTGCCCGGCACGTCGCCCAACCTCATCTTCGCTGAGTACCTCAACCAGTGAGTGGGTGCGCCACACATGCTGAGTGAATGTGTACCAGACAGAGAAAAGGGGGACATTAAATAAAAAGGGAAAGGAAAAACAGACAAACACACAAAAATGAATAACCCTTAATCTGTGTAACGGTTGGTATTTGCTAAATATAGAACTGCAATTTAAAATTCCCTGTGAAGAATGTTTGTTTTAATTTAGTCTGCAGGAAAATTAAATAACAAAACAAACAAAGAAAGGATTTAAAGCTTCTGTGTGTATTTAAAAAAAAAAAAAAAAAAAAAAAAAGCAATTAAATCCACCTCAAACACTGTTCTTTAAATTCAGGATTTACCCAAACTGCAACTGCATTAACTTCGGGAACTGGCTCCTGTTGTGCCTGCCCATCAGCGTTATCATGCTGCTGCTGACATGGATATGGCTGTACTGGCTTTTCATTGGCTCAGAGTGAGTGTCACCACCTGCCCCGCTAATCGCCTCCACTTTGTGCTTTTATTCCAACTGAACTGTGTGCGTCGTGCTGTCTGGTTCTTTACCAGTTCACAGCCTCCTTCTTTTTTACTTCACCCCACAGCATCGGCTTTTTCTTGTGTTGTTTTATTCCCCTTTTTGCCTGTTCTTTATTATGGCTTCCATACTTTTTATGTTTAGTTAGCCTGACATGCTAAACATTCGCGGCTTACATTAAAGCAGACGAACACACTGTTTAATCAATTCCTTCATCTTTTTCTCTTGTGGTTTGGGTTTTAAAAATGCAACGAAAAAAAAAGAAAGGACAACACCCTTCAAATTTCTGCATCCAGAGGATCTCTTTTTACTTCAGAATCTCAGTTTGGGTTTGATAAATGTTTAATAAAACCTCAGAACTTCGTGACACCCGCCGCTGAACCTCCGCACATGCTCAGTAATCTCTTCATGAGCCAGCCGGCGCCGTGTGCTCTCAGTGGGCTGAGAGCCAATCGCAGTCAATATTCTGGTTCACTGTGAGCATTTCTCTGTCGCCTATCAATAACATAATTCTTCTGTGTGACACACACACACACACACACACACACACACACACACACACACACACACACACACACACACACACACACACAGCTTCAGGTTCCTGTGGCGATGTGGAGGAGGTGAGCAGTCTGAGAAAGAGACAGCAGCAAGAAAAGTCATAGAAGAAGAGTACAGGTCGCTGGGACCCATGAGGTGACCATTCATTCATTCATTCACTTATATGTTCAATCACTTATTAAGTCATGTATGTATTCCTTCATTCATTCATTCCTACAGTCAATCAGTTATATGATCTTTAATGTATGCATCCATTAATTTATGCAGTTATACTCTGTGCAATCATGCATGTGTTCTTTAATTCATCCATTCATGTATTCAGTTATACTCGTATGCAATCATGCATGTGTTCTTTAATTCATCCATTCATGTATTCAGTTATACTCTTATGCAATTATGCATGTGTTCTGTAATTCATCCATTCATTCAGTCCCACAGTCAATCAGTTAAATGCTGTCATATGTTCTTACTGTCATCGACAGTTATATATAGTCATTAAATCATACATCCTTTCATTCATTCATTAATGTATTCAGTTATACTGTATATTCAAACATGCATTCATACATTTATTCGTTCAGTTTATATTTTAATTAATTCAGTCATTCACTTTTTCATTCATTGTGTCAGTCAGTACATTCATCCATCCATATTCATTCATTCATTCACTTATTCAGTTATATGTCCAAAACATTCATTCATTCATTTAATCAATCAGTTAAATATCAGTTCATATGGTAATTCATTAATTCCCTCATACATTCATTCATTCATTCTGGCAGTCAGATGTTCATTCACTCATTTATTAGTCAGTTCAGTATTATTATGTTATAATTGTTGTTATAATGTGTTCAGTTATATTTTCATTCATCCATTTATTTATCCACCATACAATCATCCTCTCACATTGATTCTATAATTAATTCTAATTCCATCTTTTCATCTACTCATCCACCCTTCTATTACTCACTCATTCATTCACTCATTCATTGATTCATTCATTCACTCACTCACTCATTCACTCATTCACTCATTCACTCATTCATGTTCCCTCCAGTCCTCAGGAGGTGGTCACTGCGGTGGTTTTCCTGGCGATGGTGGTGTTGTGGTTGACCAGATCTCCGGGTTTCATGCCGGGTTGGACTTCTCTCTTCCCTCAGTGAGTCACATTCCTTTTTTTTATTCCACTGTAGTTTATTTATTTTCATTTATTTAGTTTAAACATGTACTATTGTTTGTTTGTGTATCATATTCTATTGTTCATTTTTGAATATGTCTCATACTATTGCACTGTGTTAATTGCCGTGAACCAATCACCAAGTCAAATCCCTTGTATGTGCAAACATACTCGTCAAATCCCACGCACACAGCGTCCTGCTGCCACAAATACTCACTGGAGCGCGGAACGTGGATCCATCCGCCGCTGCAAATAGTCCCCAACAAATGGAAAACATTGTTTGTTTAAAAATTACAGTCACCAGCTGCTTTGGGTAGTTACTGGGACCTTTTTGCATTCACTTCAGTGGGAACCAGTGGGCTCTGGGACAGATAACCACAGACAGGATATGGAGTCAGAAAGCACAAAGATGGACTCACACATTTTTGGTTGTTGTCTTTTCATTTAATTTATTAAAAACAACATTTATCAACACCCACATTTCACACTTCTTTATGTTATTTCACAATTAATGTGATGTAATTCCAATAATCAGACACTCAGGTATAAGTTTGTTCATTATAAAATCTCTTGTACAATCAAGTTTTATTTGTCTTGGATTTAAACTGAGATGGCATTAAATAAAAAATAAAAAGTTCTGTCCTTGTCTTGAGCAGTCACTCGGGCTACATCACCGACGCCACCGTGGCTCTGCTGCTGGGCCTCCTCTTCTTCATCGTACCTGCCTACGGACCGTCCAGACAATACGGTAAAATACACGAGATGTGAGTCTGTGATTCGTACCGTAGGTTCATCTACAGCAACGTCCACGTAACCAGATGTGGAACGTAACTAAGACCATTTACTCGAGTACCGTTTTTAGGTATTTGTAATTTAGTGTTATGTGTCTTTCAACGACTCTCCAAGTTATTAACCAGAGAGACGGCTTGTCTGTAAATATGTATACAGGATATATTAAATAAATAAATAAATAAATAAATCTCATTCCACCCAGAGGCCATGATCTCCTGGCAGGAGTTCCAGGCCTCCATGCCGTGGAGAGTGGCCCTGCTGGTCGGGGGAGGCTTCGCACTCGCTGAGGGAACAAAGGTAAGGATTCAAATATAACTGTATTGTCTTCAAGCAACAGTCGTGCATTCCTGTGGTGGATTTTTATGAATTTGCATCAGAAGGAATGCTTGCAGGTGGATTTTTTTCCCCATTGAACAGAACCAGGCTGTTTCTCCTTGTTTCTGGTGTTTGTGCAAAGCTAAGTTAACCAGCTGCTGGCTGTGGCTTCATATTTAGCGTACAGACATGAGAGTGACATCACTCTTCTCATCTAATTCCTGGAAAGAAAGCAAATAAACCTATTTCCCAAACAATCCTTAAAGAGTTAATCCAACTATAATACCATAAATATATCAAAACTCAGACAAACAAAAACAAACTGCCTGCAAAAATAGATCCATCCATCCATCCATCCATCCATTGTCATCCGCTTATCCGGGGTCGGGTCGCGGTGGCAGCAGGCCCAGCAGGCCGACCCAGGCTTCCCTCTCACCCGCAACCCGTTCCAGCTCGTTCTGGGAGATCCCGAGGCGTTCCCAGGCCAGCTGGGAGATATAATCCCTCCAGCGTGTCCTGGGTCTTCCCCGGGGCCTCCTACCAGTTGGGCGTGCCTGGAAAACCTCTAATGGGAGGCGTCCAGGAGGCATCCTGATTAGATGCCTGAACCACCTCAGCTGACTCCTTTCGATACGAAGGAGTAGCGCCTCAACTCCAAGTTCCCTCCTGATGTCCGAGCTCCTTACCCTATCTCTAAGGCTGAGCCCGGCCACCCTACGGAGAAAACTCATTTCGGCCGCTTGTATCCGAGAGCTCGTTCTTTCGGTCACGACCCGGAGTTCGTAACCATAGGTAAGGGTCGGAACGTAGACCGCCCAGTAAATTGAGAGCTTTGCCTTCCGGCTCAGCTCCCTCTTCACCAAGACGGTCTGGTGCAGCGCCTGTTTCACTGCTGCAGCCGCACCGATCCGTCGGTCGATCTCCTGCTCCATCTTACCCTCACTCGTGAACAAGACCCCGAGATACTTGAACTCCTTCGCTTGCGGTAGGCACTGAGTCCCCACCCGGAGGGAGCAAACCACCGGTTTCCAGCAGAGCACCATGGCCTCAGATTTGGAGGTGCTTACTCTCATTCCCGCCGCTTCACACTCGGCTGTAAATCGCCCCAGTGAATGCTGGAGGTCATGGTCCGAAGAGGCCAACAGGAACACATCGTCTGCGAACAGCAGAGAGGCGATCCCGAGACCCCCAAACCTGACGTTCTCCTCCCCCCGGCTGCGCCTAGATATCCTGTCCATGAAAGTCACAAACAGGACCGGTGATAAAGGGCAGCCCTGGCAGAGGCCAACACCCACCGGGAACGCGTCTGACTTATTGCCGAGAATACGAACACAGCTCCTACCGCAGTCGTACAGAGACCGGATGGCCCGTTGTAACGGGTCCGGCACCCCATACTCCCGCAGCACCCCCCACAAAAATCCCGAGGGACCCAGTCGAAGGCCTGCTCCAAGTCCACAAAACACATGTAGACTGGTTGTGGGCAAACTCCCAGAACCCCTCCAGTAGTCTTGCGAGGGTAAAGAGCTGGTCCACTGTTCCACAACCGGGACGGAATCCGCACTGCTCCTCTTGAATCCGAGGTTCGACAATCGGTCGGAGCCTCCTTTCCAGCACCCTGGCATACACTTTCCCCGGGAGGCTGAGTAGTGTGATACCCCGATAATTCAAGCACACTCTCCGGTCCCCCTTTTTGAAAATGGGAACCACTACCCCGGTCTACCAGTCCATGGGCACTGTTCCCGACCCCCATGCAACATTGAAAAGGCGTGTCAGCCAAGACAGCCCAACAACGTCCAGCGCCTTCAGCATCTCAGGGCGGCTCTCATCCATTCTCGGCGCCTTGCCACCAAGGAGCTTTTTGACTACTTTAGTGGCCTCTGCCAAGGATATGGATGCGACCCCCCCGTTCCCAGTTCACCCTCACTACACGTTTGGGTTTGCCGGGTCTTTCCAGCCGATTCCCCCGCCATATGATCCAACTCACCACCAGGTGGTGATCAGTTGACAGCTATGCTCCTCTCTTCACCCGAGTGTCCAAGACATACGGCTGCAGATCAGATGAAACGATTACAAAGTCGATCATTGATCTACGGCCTAAGGTGTTCTCTTGTACCAGGTACACTTATGAGCCACCCTATGTTCGAACATGGTGTTCGTTATGGACAAACCGTGGCTAGCACAGAAGTCCAACAGCGAGACACCACTCGGGTTCAGATCGGGCAAGCCGTTCCTGCCAATCACCCCCCAGGTTTCTCTGTCGTTGCCCACGTGAGCGTTGAAGTCTCCCAGGAGAACTATGGAGTCAGCAGGAGGCGCCCTTTCCAGGAGCCCTCCCACCGACTCCAAGAAGGCCGGATACTCCGAACTGCTGTTCGGTGCATAGGCACAAACAACAGTCAGAGCCTTACTCCCCGCAACCCGCAGGCGCAGGGAGGCAACCCTCTCGTTCTCCGGGAAGAACTCCAAAACGGCGGCTCGTGAGTATCCCCACTCCCGCCCGGCGCCTCTCACCCTGGGCAACTCCAGAAAAGGACAAAGTCCAACCTTTCTCCAGGAGCTTGGTTCCAGAGCCAGTGCTGTGCGTGGAGGTGAGACCAACTATATCGAGCTGGTACTGCTCCACATCCTGCACCAGCTCCGGCTCTTTCCCTGCTAGCGAGGTGACGTTCCACGTCCCTAGAGCTAGTCTATGCTGCCGGTGATCGGCTCGCCCAGGCCCCCTGCCCGGCCCGCCGCCCGGTCTACATAGCACCCGACCCCGATGCTTATCCCTGCGGGTGGTAGGTCCACAGGATGGCTGCTCCATGTTGTTTCTTCGGGCTGAGCCCGACCGGGCCCCATGGGCGAAGGCCTGGCCACCAGACACTTGCCTACGAGCTCCCCTCCCGGGTCTGGCTCCGGGAGGGTGCCCCGGTTTCCCTGGTTCGGGCGAGGTGGCTGTAGTCCGTGGGCCGCAATTCATCAGGGTTTTTTTAATCCAACTATAATACCATAAATATATCAAAACTCAGACAAACAAAAACAAACTGCCTGCATAAATAGATCACTTCTTCTAATTTGGGTGAACTCACCCTTTAATTAGCTGAAACCAGCCATAAACATACAAATATTAAATATTTAAATATACATTGTATTAAAACTAGTTCTAAACATCATGGTGTGTGTGTGTCTGCAGGAGTCGGGCCTGTCCTTGTGGGTGGCCAAGCTGCTGACACCTTTGGGTGATCTGCCAGTCTTGGCCACAATCGCAGTCTCCTGCATCATTGTCACCACGGTAACAGAGGTGGCCAGCAACGCCGCCACCATCACCATCTTCCTCCCCATCCTCTCTCCTCTGGTAGGTCCACAGGGTAATCTCTCTCATCTCATGATTTAGTATTCATGTCAAACTAAACTGTCTTCACTCTTGGTGTTAATTTCTTTCTTCTTTTATTAATTTAGTTAGAACACAGAAAATAGTAAAAAGAACAATATTTACCTCTGAGATGTAGTGGAGTAAAATGTACAGTAATTACTTCTGAGATGTAGTACAGTAAAAAGTATAAAGTGGCTTGAAGTAAATTACCTCAAAATTTTACTTAAATACAGTACTCAACTAAATGTAAAATAAAAAAGACAAATCCAGTTCAAACTTTCTTTCTTTTTATTTTGATGAGGCTGAAAAACTTTCTTCAGAGAGGACGACTGTATGAAATTCAAATAACACGATACAAAACTTCTCTTCTCTGGTCCCAGCAGCTGAATGTTTCATGATCAGAGTTTGTTGATACATTTCTTACTAATATTAATCAAGAATTTAATTTACCCCTGAAAACATACCACACAGATCCCTTGATTTCTCTTTTAATTTGAAAATGATAAAATACACCTTAAAGACCTTAAAAGAAATATAGTAAAAAAATAAGTCGTCCATGACTTTTTCCAATAATTTGTGCCAGTATTCATAATGTATTAAATATACAATAATAAGACAATAAAACATTTGCATTTGGCACTGAGATATTTAATTAATGTGTAAATGCTTCTTATTCCTGAGTACATTGTTTTCGATGGTTCAACAGTCTTGAAGGCAGGTTATGCAGTTATTAGAATTAATTAGACTACATTAGATAATATCAATCAGTGGCTTTAAATCTGTGTGTTGGAGTTGTAGCAACGTGACGAATTATAGAAAAACATTTACAGACAAATAGTAATAACCCATTGATCAGAATGTGGAAAATCAATAATGCTTACATCGTCAATCACTAATATTATAGATTTGTAACATTAATTATTAGTGAATCTCTCTGTAGAATCAAGTGGTTATTCTACTCAGTGTGATTGACAGGAGAGATGATCAGAGGAGCAGAGTTTTTACCACTATTATTGAGAAATGGACTAAAGAGTGGGTAGAGTTTCTCAGTGAAGCAGCAGCCAGTAAAGGAGTAGATAAGAGCTGCAGCATCAACGTCATAAAAGGAGACCAGACCCTCCTCATAATCCACAAACACCCCCACCTTCTTAGGCTGAGACCTCAGAGAGAGACGGACTGTAGGGTCAGCAAAAGCTTCGTACTCATTATCATTCATCAACCATATCGTCCAGTAACCATTCTGAGGAGACAGTGTGATGATTCCCTTCCTGTCAACAGACTCTCTCACCACTCCTAAAGTCCACTCAGTCTTCCCTTTAACCTGAACCTCGTAGTAAAATCTTCCTGAAGAGAAACTCTGCTTTGCTAAAACATTAACCCAAAAATCAAATCTCTCTAGATTGTCTGGGAGATTCTTCTTTACATCACCATGTTTAACTTGTTTTCCATCATCAGACAGGATGAGTTTGGGATGTGCTGTATCAGGATCAAGTGTCACATCCACTGCAGACTGCTGGACCCTCTTCAGCTCGGCCTCAAACAGCTTCTTCATCTGTTTACTGAGCGTCTCCTCCAGCTGATTCACAGCTCTCACCGCAGTCCCCTCATATGAAGGTGGACTGACTCTGACTCCTGCCCAGTTCTTGGTGGGTGGAGCAGTGTTCAGGGTCCTGAAGCTCTGGAGGAGGTGAAGGTGGTCTTCAGAGCGTGAGAGCTGCTCCACCTCAATGCTTCTCTTCTTCAGCTCAGAGATTTCCTGTTCCAGCTCTTTGATGAAGCCTTCAGCCTGTTTCTCTGTCTTTCTCTGCTTCTCTTTGATCGTGTCGATGAGCTCGGCCTGGCTTCTCTCAACAGACTCCTTCAGAGCGGTGAAGACCTGAACACCATCTGCTATCTCTCTGTCTGCATCTTCCTCACTGAGCTCCACTGAGTGTTTGATCTCCTCAATCTTCAGTCGTCTCTTCTGGATCATCTGATGAATTTCAGCCTCAGTCTTCCCCAGCTTGGCCTTCTTTCCTTCATATTCTTCTTTTAGAGGAACAACATCATGTGTCTTGTGGTCTGAAACAGTGCAGAGCATGCAGACATACATCTGGTCGGTCTTACAGAACAGCTCCAGCAGTTTATCGTGCTCCGTACACATCCTGCCTTCCAGGTTCTCCACAGGGTCGATCAGCTGGTGTCTTTTCAGACCTGATCTTGTCAGATGAGGCTCCAGGTGAGTCTCACAGTAGGACTCCAGACACACCAGGCAGGACTTCAGGGCCTTCAGTTTGGTTCCAGTGCAGACGTCACAGGGAACTTCTCCTGGTTTGGCAGCTTGTTGCTCTGAGCTGCTGCTGCTGGCTTTCTGTTGAGCTGACTGTCTGAACTGAGCAGCCATCTGAGAGATGAAAGTATTGACCTGCAGCTCAGGTCTGGTGTAGAAAAGCTTGTTACAGTTAGGACACTGAAACGGGACATTAATGTCCCAGTGTTGAGTGATGCAGGCTTTACAGAAGTTGTGACCACATGGTATGGTGACTGGATCAGTGAACACATCCCGACAGATGGAGCACAGAAACTGATCTTCAGTCATCAGACAGCTGGCAGCAGACATATCTACACTCTGAGGACAGCAAGAGTGGAAACACAAAACTGTTATTACATATCTTTTGATTATTTGTTTAATAAAATCCAACTATGATTAGTAGACTAATCGTACTAGTAGAAGGAGAGTCATCCTGAATTATGTTGTTATATGAATCTGCTGCGAGTGAAGGAGAGTTCAGATAAGCAGTTCAGTGGGAGGGGTCGAACTAAATATTGATACCGTAATATTTTGTATTACTTCTTGCGATACGTTATTGATACACTGGCGCCTTTCAATTCTTTCCATAGAAACACGCAGGCCCTCTAAACGGCCACGTTGGGAAGTTTCATAGAAACTAATTAGCTACTCTTAGAGATGCCCCCCCTCCTCCCCTCCAATGCTTTTTTTAAAGATTTTGGAACATTTTGTCTTGCTGCTCAAGAAAGACTATTTGTTGACAAGTATAATAAAGAAATGTTTTCTTAATTGTCTTTTTTTGACAGCAGAACTAACATTAGTACTAGTTTCGATAAAATCCTAATACTATCAATCCTAATATCGTGATACCATCGTTCTTCCATTACTGTCACATCTCATAATAAATAATAAAATAATACTGCTACCCTGCTGTTTATATTGTTAATAAAGTGTAAATATTTTGAAAATAGACAAAGAATATTTACATAGTAGATGTAACACATTTATTACATTTAACTGTGATATATTTAGGCAGTATTTTACTTTATTATTTGTTTCATTGAAGCATCTGAGGGAGCAGAGAGAAATAAATAAACTTTTTCTCTGTCCAAAGACCTTTAGAGTCAAACAGTCAGCTTTGATAAAGAGGAGGAAGAGGAGACAGAGAGAGAGGATGATGATGATGATAGAGAGCAGAGAATCAGACACATTTAATGTGCAGAAGAAAAGATGGAAGCTAACTGCTCTGGACTGCAGAATATTATATAGAACATTATTTCTCTCTACAACCCCCACGGCCTCTGATGGAGCTCAGCTCAACATTCACTCTGAGAGGAACTTCCTGTCTGAGTAGAGCTGAGGTTTTGAGCTCAAACAGGAAACAGGTGCGTGAATTAGCTTAAGCTAATGCTAGCTGTGACTGTATCCTGTGTAACCTTTAACGAGCCAGAGTTCAGTCAGTGTGGTTTGGTTTCTACCTCTGTTGGTTTGATCTACAATGACACATTTCTATGGCTTAATATTCTTTATATGATAAAACAAGATGTAAAACCATCAAATTCTAGTTTGAACTAAACTTGAACCAAATATTTAGTGAGTGTATTTAGTCTTTGTAGAACAGTGTACTCACCAGTGTTTGTCAGAGATTCTGTTGTGTTGTTGAGAAAAAGCTGCTGGATTCAGTTGAATGTTTCTTTAGAGAAACAGAGAGACTTGTCTCCACTGCAGCTCTGCTGTCACTCAGAATAACTTTACTTTCATTTCAGGGAAATTTACTCTGTTGTTCTCTTTCAGTGTTGCTCCTCCTCTCAGTGAGGAAGTGGTGGAGGAAGTATTCAGATCTTTTATTGAAGGAGAAGTACTCATACCACAAAGTGAAAATACTAAACTACAAGTGAAAGTCCTTCATTCAAAACTTATTTTTATATCTGATGTTTCTGGATCAATATTCTTGCTGCATTAATGTGTATGTTGCATGTTTTAACTCCTTTATATCCTGTTGTCTAGTTTAATCTACATCAATGCATCATATTCTATAAGATCATCTAAAAAAAAAAAACAGGTTTCAGCTTTGTGACGATGTATTTTCCAGCTGATCCAAGAGGTTTTTTAAAGAGTTTATTTTGCTGAAGAAGTAGGAGGAGTTTCTCATCACATAAAGGAAACACTTCATCCTTCAGTTTATCACAAACATTCAATATGTACCTCTGAGACGTAGTACAGTAAAAAGTACAACATGTACCTCTGAGACGTAGTACAGTAAAAAGTAGCATGAAGTGGAAATACACAGTTTGATAAGTTGCCAATGAACCCAACCAACCCAAACCAAAACGTACTAGCTTGAGTTCGTCGTGCCCTCTCTGACATACAGATGGTCAAACGGATGACAATCACAGTAATTAATAAAATATTCAGACAGATGATTGTGTTTGTGTGATCCGTGTTCCTCCAGGCTGAGGCCATCCACGTCAACCCGCTGTACGTCCTGATCCCCACCACCCTCTGCACATCCTTCTCCTTCCTGCTGCCCGTGTCCAACCCGCCCAACGCCGTCGTGTTCGCCTACGGTCACATCAGCATCGTGGACATGGTAAGCTGCAGGTGCAGACGCAGGTTTAACGTGCTCCTTCCTGAAGTCTGCAGAAACATTCAGTGCAGAGTTCAGTTCTGCACGTTGACCTGATGACCTCCGTGTCTGACCGCTGCTGCAGGTGAAGGCGGGGCTTGGCGTCAACGCGATCGGCGTCCTCGCTGCCCTGTTGGCCGTGGCCACATGGGGAGTTCCTCTGTTCTCCCTAGACACGTACCCCGACTGGGCGCCGGTCCTCCCCGGGTTCAACGCCACAACGCCGTGATGACGGGCGGCCAGGTACGGATCTCAATGTGAGGCTCAGGGACATTTAAGGGCCTCTCAGGAGGCTGAGAGGTCCACAGAGAGGTGTTCGTAGGACTGAATGCTCTTCATTGGAGAATTATCGCCATCTTTTTAGCCTCCTTTAGCTCCTAGTTTTGGTTTTGCGACACATTTCCTGTCTGGTTCAGTCTCTGTGTTTCCATCCAACCAGCCTTGATGAAGCCACTTTGCATCTTCTACTCAAACCAGATCTGAGAGTGAATATTAGACTTAATATTTGGGGGAAAACCTAAAAGTGACTTCAGAGAGAAGCAGACAGAAGGTTTAAAGATGGAAGCTAAAGTGTAAAAGTGAACCAACACATCACCTGGAGATCCAGACGGAAGACAAAGACATTAAGGAACAACACTGTTCCTCTTTATTCACCCTTACAATCATTAAAATACATTTAGTAGCTAACGTAGCATAGCAGTGCTCATGCTAGTTCACGACATTCTCTGCTAATGTTAGCTCCACAGGTTTGTAGGTATAAAGGTAACATTTATAAAACGTATATCTCCTTCCAACCTCTCCGGGTAACGGGTATTACTGTTCCACAACGTTTCACCACAACGAGCTCCAAACCCACTAAACCGGTCTGAAGATGAAGAACATGTAGAACCATCGATGGGAGTCTGTGGAGCGGAGACGATGCTACGCTGTGATTGGCCAGTCTGCTTTGGAGCGGCGGGACTTGTTCACATGTTTGACTCAAATACTCAATAAACAATATATGTAAATATATATATATATACATGTATATATATATACGTGTAGATATATCTACACGTATATATATATACATATATATATATACGTGTATATACTGTATATGGTCAAAGGAAATCCCAAAAAGACAAACTGACATCCTCTAAACATTTTATGCTGATATGTATCTTCATTACAAACTGTCAGTGTTGAATACCTTTTGAAACTGAGCTGTTAGTCTTGTTTCTTGGATTTATTGGAGCTGTAAAAATGGGAAAAATTGAAACTTTAGTCTCTCAAACTGTGAATAAAGTATGAATGAAAATCTGTTTCTGTAGTTTATTCATTATTATTTATTTGGTTGAAACATGTATTATTGTTTGTTTGTTTATCATATTTTACTGTTCATACTATTGCACTGTGTTTATTGCCGTGGCTTATCTCTGTAGAAATAGTTCATTTCCGCCATCCACCGTTGAAGAAATAACCACTAGTTCTGCTTTGTACATGTTGAGGAAGTCCCACAAACGTGGGAACATCAAACGCCCTCGTGTCTGGGTTCATAACATCACCCGTCGCCGCACACAGCTTCTCCAGGATCGGGATGACTGCCGCTTCCAGTCTATCAACTTCTCCTCCATAGTTTCTCGCAAGACGTCAGTGATGACGGGCGGAGCTTCTCAACGCTGATTGGCTGTAAAGACACAGCTTCACGCGAATGAACCGAATTGTTCGCGTTGCGTCATTCATGCCGCCCCAGGTGGAAATTCACGTTATTTGCGTCTGTGCAGTGACGTTGTGTGTAATCTACTCGCGCGAAAAATTCGCAACGCTTTTGGTATGAACACAGCAGTGTTCATGGCGAAATGCCTGTACTTTTGTGTAAATGTTTACGTTACGCCATTAACAGGTTACGGTTGTGCAAGCGCGGCGGCCAAGCTTCTTGGCGACTCACACGGCGTTCTGCTTCCCTTCACCACATCCTACCTCTGTGAGATCGCTGCTCTGCTGTTGCCTCTCTCCAAACAAAGTACAGATCTGAGCTCTACATGGAGCATGGAGTGAGAGTGGCCGTATCAAGTCTGACACCCCGTTTTAAACAGATTTGTAGTGGACAGCAGGCTCACTGCTCCACTAATACTGAGACAACGTGATGGCTCACACATATCTGACCTCATTTGGTTTGGTTTTGCACAGGTTGCACGTTATTGTTGTTTTGAAAAGATATGCAGTGTAAAACTCAGTAAAACTCTTTATTGTCAAATATTTGAACTTGTTTTGTTTCCAAAACAGGTTAATTGCACCCACAATAAGCTATGTTTTGCCAAATATTAGTTATTTTTTGGACAGATAGAACTTTATTTGCATTGTTCTAACAAAGTGATTGCACATTTTGTTTTTGTCTGATGGAGCAACCTGGTTTACTTGAACGTGATTAGAATTTTCTTTATCTATTAGTTGAAAAAGCACAGATGGAGGAGTCACAAAATGTTGCTATTTCAATAAAAATTCAACATGGACCATTTTGTTACAATTTTGTTGGGGCGGTGGGGCATGAACATTTTTCTTCCTCCAAAGTGGGGCGTGACAGAAAAAGTTTGAGAACCACTGGTCTACGGCAACGTCCACGTAACCAGATGTGGAACGTAACTAAGAGCATTTTAAGTTATTAACCAGAGAGACGGCTTGTCTGTAAATATGTATACAGGATATATAAAACGAATAAATAAATATATCTCACTCCATCCAGAGGCCATGATCTCCTGGCAGGAGTTCCAGGCCTCCATGCCGTGGAGAGTGGCCCTGCTGGTCGGGGGAGGCTTCGCACTCGCTGAGGGAACAAAGGTAAGGATTCAAATATAACTGTATTGTCTTCATGCAACAGTCGTGCATTCCTGTAGTAGATTTTTATGAATTTGCATCAGAAGGAATGTAAGAAAACCGGTAACAAAAACAGTTCTCTGGGGAGAGAATATGGCCGACATCTTCATAATTCAACAGGGAAGCATTGTCCCTCATCCCATCTATCCTGGCATCGCCATGGCAAGTGTGAAAAGGCTCACGAGCGGTGCCTGGAAGGGTTATCTCAGTAATTCAATGGGAATAAGTGTGAAAGAGGATGAGGGGCACTTTCCTGAAGCTACAGCCAGCACTGTTTGCAGAGCTTATTGTGAAGACTGGAAAAGGGTAGACGGCTAGCTTGGCTCCGTCTAAAGGTTCCGTTTATTATTTTTTTAATCTCCATCTACGATCGGGTTGTACTGAATATAGTCAAGATCTGAACCTTGTGTTTAAAGCCCGTATTTCTGCACAGTGTCAGATAGATCAGGCAACGCCAATATTAATAGGAAAGTCAAGATTTATTGAAAAAGACATCAAAATATTTCAAAAATTCACAAAATGTTTTTATCTGACCAAATATTCTGCTTCAATCAATATCTGTTGGCGTTTAGCCTTTCAAAAACAACTTTTCACTCCGGTCAAAAAACTGTTTTTGGAACGGCCCATATCTACCAGCACCACTAAAGCCCACTAAATGTAACGTCAGAATCACAGACTGTAGATAAGAAGTGGACGTCGTCATCGTGCCGTCACCCGTTGGTTTGTGGACTGACGTCATGAAGCCTTGAGTTCGCCATCTTGGATTACGGCCGTCGCCATGTTGTTGTTTTTTCAGCCAATGATCGAAAGTTACCATATTTGGAATGCGGGGGAGTGACGTAGAGACGCCCGTATAAGGCTCTGGTAGGTGTAGCGACCTGTCAATCACAGTAGCCCCGCCCGAAATCATACCCTACTTTATGGTCTTTGACTCTAAATGGACCATAATTTACTAAATGAACATCATGCTGTATTGAAGAAGACTTGAAACTAGAGATTGAGACATGAGGGAATAAATCAAGAGAGAAGTAGAGTCATTTTCTATAGACTTCTATACAACCAGAGGAGTCGCCCCCTGGTGGTCAGGATAGAGAATGCAGCTTTAACACATGAAGCTTTGACTTCTATACAACCAGAGGAGTCGCCCCTGGTGGTCAGGAGAGAGAATGCAGCTTTAACACATGAAGCTTTGACTTCTATACCACCAGAGGAGTCGCCCCCTGGTGGTCAGGAGAGAGAATGCAGCTTTAACACATGAAGCTTTGACTTCTATACAACCAGAGGAGTCGCCCCCCTGCTGGTCAGGAGAGAGAATGCAGGTTTTAAGACACTTGCGCATTGGCTTCACTTCACACGTCTGGTTGCATCCAGTTTATTTAATCTGCACTAAAACTGAAGTGTGAAAACAACTACGAACAAGAATGTGCTTGCAGGTGTATTTTGTCCCCATTGAACAGAACCAGGCTGTTTCCCCTTGTTTCTGGTGTTTGTGCAAAGCTAAGCTAACCAGCTTCTGGCTGTGGCTTCATATTTAGCATACAGACAAGACAGTGACATCACTCTTCTCATCTAATTCCTGGAAAGAAAGCAAATAAACCTATTTCCCAAACAATCCTTACAGAGTGAATCCAACTATAATACCATAAATATATCAAAACTCAGACTAACAAAAACAAACTGCCTGCATAAATAGATCACTTCTTCTAATTTGGGTGAACTCACCCTTTAATCAGCTGAAACCAGCCATAAACATACAAATATAAAATATTTAAATATATATTGTATTAAAACTAGTTCTAAACGTCATGGTGTGTGTGTGTGTTTGTGTGTGTGTGTGTGTGTGTGTGTGTGTGTGTGTCCCCGCAGGAGTCGGGCCTGTCCTTGTGGGTGGCCAAGCTGCTGACACCTTTGGGTGATCTGCCAGTCTTGGCCACAATCGCAGTCTCCTGCATCATTGTCACCACGGTAACAGAGGTGGCCAGCAACGCCGCCACCATCACCATCTTCCTCCCCATCCTCTCTCCTCTGGTAGGTCCACAGGGTAATATCTCTAATCTCATGATTTAGTCTTCATTTCTTTCTTCTTTTATTAATTTAGTTAGAACACAGAAAATATTGAAGGAATAAAAAGTAAAATATGTACCTCTGAGATGTAGTACAATAAAAATTACAATATTGTACCTCTGAGATCTAGTGGCGTAAAAAGTATAAAGTGGCTTAAAGTAAAGTACCTCAACATTTTATTTAAATACAGTACTTGACTAAATGTAAAATGAAAAAAATCCAGTTCAAACTTTATTTTTTTTTATTCTGTTGAGGCTTCAAATAACACGATACAAAACTTTCTTCTCTGGTCACAGCAGCTGAATGTTTCATGATCAAAGTTTGTTGATACATTTTTTAATAATATGAATCAATAATTCATCTTTAATTTACACCTGAAAACATACCAGACACAGATCCCTTGACTTATCTTTTAATTTGAAAATGATAAAAACTAAAAACCGTAAACACTTTTTTTTTAACAAAATAAAAGTGGAACATGACTCTCCAATAATTTGTGCCAGTATTCATGATTAATTAAATATACAATAATAAGAAAATAAAATGTGCAAATGCTTCTTATTCCTGAGTAAATTGTTGTTGATGATTCAACAGTCTTGAAGGCAGGTTATGCAGTTAATTAGAATTAATTAGACTACATGAGATAATATCAATCAGTGGCTTTAAATCTGACAAATTATCGAAAAACATTTACAGACAAATAGTAATAACCCATTAATCAGAATGTGAAAAATCAATAATGTTTACATCGTAAATCACCAATATTACAGATTTTTTACATTAATTATTAGTAAATCTCTTATTAAGTGGTTGTTCTACTCAGTGTGATTGACAGGAGAGATGATCAGAGGAGCAGAGTTTTTACCACCAACACTATTACATGGACTAAAGTATGGGTAGAGTTTCTCAGTGAAGCAGCAGCCAGTAAAGGAGTAGATAAGAGCTGCAGCATCAACGTCATAAAAGGAGACCAGACCCTCCTCATAATCCACAAACACCCCCACCTTCTGAGGCTGAGACTTCAGAGAGAGACGGACTGAAGGGCTAGCAAGAGCTTTGTACTCATTATCATTCCTCAACCATATCGTCCAGTAACCTTTCTGATGAGACAGTGTGACTCTTCCCTTCCTGTCGACCGACTCTCTCACCACTCCTAAATCCCAGTCAGTCTTCCCTTTAACCTGAACCTCGTAGTAAAATCTTCCTGAAGAGAAATTCTGCTTTGCTAAGACATTAACATGAGTATCAAATCTCTTTGGATTGTCTGGGAGATTCTTCTTTACATTACTAAGTTTAACTTGTTTTCCATCATCAGACAGAATGAGTTTGGGATGTGCTGTATCAGGATCAAGTGTCACATCCACTGCAGACTGCTGGACCCTCTTCAGCTCGGCCTCAAACAGATTCTTCATCTGTTTACTGATCGTCTCCTCCAGCTGATTCACAGCTCTCACCACAGTCCCCTCATATGAAGGTGGACTGACTCTGACTCCTGTCCAGTTCTTGGTGGGTGGAGCAGTGTTCAGGGTCCTGAAGCTCTGGAGGAGGTGGAGGTGGTCTTCGGGGCGTGAGAGCTGCTCCACCTCAGTGCTTCTCTTCTTCAGCTCAGAGATTTCCTGTTCCAGCTCTTTGATGAAGCCTTCAGCTTGTTTCACTGTCTTTCTCTGCTTCTCTTTGATCGTGTCGATGAGCTCGGCCTGGCTTCTCTCAACAGACTCCTTCAGAGCGGTGAAGACCTGAACACCATCTGCTATCTCTCTTTCTGCATCTTCCTCACTGAGCTCCACTGAGTGTTTGATCTCCTGAATCTTCAGTCGTCTCTTCTGGATCATCTGCTGAGTTTCAGCCTCAGTCTTCCCCAGCTCTTCCTTCTTTCCTTCATATTCTTCTTTCAGAGGAACAACATCATGTGTCTTGTGGTCTAAAACAGTGCAGAGCATGCAGACACACATCTGGTCGGTCTTACAGAACAGCTCCAGCAGTTTATCGTGCTCCGTACACATCCTGCCTTCCAGGTTCTCCACAGGGTCGATCAGCTGATGTCTTTTCAGACCTGATCTTGTCAGATGAGGTTCCAGGTGAGTCTCACAGTAGGACTCCAGACACACCAGGCAGGACTTCAGGGCCTTCAGTTTGGTTCCAGTGCAGACGTCACAGGGAACTTCTCCTGATTTGGCAGCTTGTTGCTCTGAGCTGCTGCTGCTGGCTTTCTGTTGAGCTGACTGTCTGAACTGAGCAGCCATCTCAGAGATGAAAGTATTGACCTGCAGCTCAGGTCTGGTGTTAAAAACCTCTTTACAGTTGGGACACTGAGACGGGACATTAATGTCCCAGTGTTGAGTGATGCAGGCTTTACAGAAGTTGTGTCCACAAGGTATGCTGACTGGATCAGTGAACACATCCCGACAGATGGAGCACAGAAACTGATCTTCAGTCATCAGACAGCTGGCAGCAGACATATCTACACTCTGAGGATGACAAGAGTGGAAACACAAAACTGTTATTACACATCTTTTGATTATTTGTTTAATTAAATCAAACTATGATTAGTAGAATATAAGGAGTCATCCTGAATTATGTTGTTATATTATATGAATCTGCTGCGAATGAAGGAGAGTTCAGAAAAGCAGTTCAGTGGAAGGGGTCGAACAAAATATCGATACTGTAATATTTTGTATTACTTCTTGCGATACGTTATTGATACACTGGCGCCTTTCAATTTTTTTCATAGAAACATGCAGGCCCTCTAAACGGCCACGTTGGGAAGTTACCCCCCCTCCCTTAGAGATGCCCCCCCCCCACCCAAGTAGATGCTGAGAACTCTGGTTGTCTCAAACTCAATAAAAGCCTCAGAAGTAAAAGGAGGAAACAGCAGCAGTTTATCACAACATGTGACCAACAAGCAGAACATCCACCTGTTTTTGGAGCAACAGGTAACGTTAGTGATGTCATACGGAGTTTGATCACAAGATAAGGGATAATCAATGAAAGATAATCACTTAGATGATTGTTTAGCTGCAATTGTTTTTAAGATTTTGGAACTTCTTGTCTTGCTGCTCAAGAAAGACTATTTGTTGACATTTTTTCAGACTAAACTAGTGAAGGTGGATCACTCTGCCTTTTATTCTCTGTGGTTTAACATCATGTTTTAAGGCTGCCTCTGGCTGATCCCTGCATGCTGCCAGTCACTTATATGACTGTTGCATTTGGGAATTAGCTGCTTGTTAGTTATTTAATGAATAGTAAAAGAAAATGAAAAGAATAATAATAATAAAACACTCATGAACTAATCTGATGTCTTAAGCATTGCAGTAATAACATCCTAAACCCTCTGGTTCTTGTTGATATCATCATTTAAATAAGTAAAATCACAAAAGAATGAAATTACCAACCCCAAAAAATGCAATGTGATCCTTCCATTACTATTACATCACATAATAAATAATAAAATAATACTGCTACCCTGCTGTTTATATTGTTATTAAATTGTAAATATTTTGAAAATAGACAAAAAGTATTTACATAGTAGCTGTAACACATTTATTACAATTTACTGTGATATATTTAGGCAGTATTTGACTTTATTATTTGTTTCATTGAAGCATCTGAGGGAGCAGAGAGAAATAAAAAAACTTTTTCTCTGTCCAAAGACCTTTAGAGTCAAACAGTCAGCTTTGATAAAGAGGAGGAAGAGGAGACAGAGAGAGAGGATGATGATGATGATGATGATGATGATGATGATAGAGAGCAGAGAATCAGACACATTCAATGTGCAGAAGAAAAGATGGAAGCTAACTGCTCTGGACTGCAGAATATATCCATCCATCCATCCATTTTCCTCCGCTTATCCGGGGTCGGGTCGCGGTGGCAGCAGGCCTAGCAGGCCGACCCAGGCTTCCCTCTCACCCGCAACACGTTCCAGCTCGTTCTGGGATCCCGAGGCGTTCCCAGGCCAGCTGGGAGATATAATCCCTCCAGCGTGTCCTGGGTCTTCCCCGGGGCCTCCTACCAGTTGGGCGTGCCTGGAAAACCTCTAACGGGAGGCGTCCAGGAGGCATCCTGATCAGATGCGCGAACCACCTCAGCTGACTCCTTTCGATACGAAGGAGTAGCGCCTCAACTCCAAGTTCCCTCCGGATGTCCGAGCTCCTTACCCTATCTCTAAGGCTGAGCCCGGCCACCCTACGGAGAAAACTCATTTCGGCCACTTGTATCCGAGACCTCGTTCTTTTGGTCACGACCCAGAGTTCGTGACCATAGGTGAGGGTCGGAACGTAGACCGCCCAGTAAATTGAGAGCTTTGCCTTCCGGCTCAGCTCCCTCTTCACCAAGACGGTCCGGTGCAGCGCCTGTTTTACTGCTGCAGCCGCAGCGATCCGCCGGTCGATCTCCCGCTCCATCTTACCCTCACTCGTGAACAAGACCCCGAGATACTTGAACTCCTTCGCTTGCGGTAGGCACTGATTCCCCACCCGGAGGGAGCAATCCACCGGTTTCCGGCAGAGCACCATGGCCTCGGATTTGGATGTGCTTACCCTCATCCCCGCCGCGTCACACTCGGCTGCAAATCGCCCAAGTGAATGCTGGAGGTCATGGTCCGAAGAGGCTAACAGGACCACATCATCTGCGAACAGCAGAGAGGCGATCCCGAGACCCCCGAACCCGACGTTCTCCTCCCCCCGGCTGCGCCTACATATCCTGTCCATGAAAGTCACGAACAGGATCGGTGATAAAGGGAAGCCTTGGCGGAGGCAAACACCCACCGGGAACGCGTCTGACTTATTGCGGAGAATACGAACACAGATCCTACTGCAGTCGTACAGAGACCGGATGGCCCGTTGTAACGGGTCCGGCACCCCATACTCCCGCAGCGCCCCCCACAAAAACCCCCGAGGGACCCGGTCGAAGGCCTTCTCCAAGTCCACAAAACACATGTAGACTGGTTGGGCAAACTCCCAGAGCCCCTCCAGTAGTCTTGCGAGGGTAAAGAGCTGGTCCACTCTTCCACGACCGGGACGGAATCCGCACTGCTCCTCTTGAATCCGAGGTTCGACAATCGGTCGGAGCCTCCTTTCCAGAACCCTGGCATACACTTTCCCCGGGAGGGAGTGTGATACCCCGATAATTCGAGCACACTCTCCGGTCCCCCTTTTTGAAAATGGGAACCACCACCCCGGTCTGCCAGTCCATGGGCACTGTTCCCGACCCCCATGCGACATTGAAAAGGCGTGTCAGCCAAGACAGCCCAACAACGTCCAGCGCCTTCAGCATCTCGGGGCGAATCTCATCCACCCCGGCGCCTTGCCACCAAGGAGCTTATTGACTACCTTAGTGGCCTCTGCCAAGGATATGGATGCGACCCCCCCCAAGTCTTCAGGCGCTGCCTCCTCTCTAGAGGACATGTTGGCCGGGTTTAGGAGTTCCTCAAAGTGCTCTTTCCACCGCCTGACGATGTCCCCCGTCCGGGTCAGCAGTTCCCCCCCGTGCTGAGCACAGCCTGGGGTAAGCCCTGCTTTCCCTTCCTGAGCCGTCGGATGGTTTGCCAGAACTTCCTTGAGGCCAACCGAAAGTCCTTCTCCATGGCCTCCCGAACTCCTCCCATGCCCGAGTTTTAGCGTCCGCGACCACCGCAGCTGCAGCCCTTTTGGCCTGCCGGTACCTCTCAGCTGTTTCAGGAGACCCCCGAGCCAACCAGGCCCGAAAGGCCTCCTTCTTCAGTTTGACGGCTTCCCTCACCCCGGTGTCCACCACCGGGTTCTCGGGTTACCGCCACGACAGGCACCGGTGACCTTCCGACCACAGCTCCTAGCGGCCGCGTCCACAATAGAGGCTTTGAACATGGTCCACTCGGATTCCATGTCCCCAGCCTCCCTTGGGATGTGTGAGAAGTTCTTCAGGAGGTGGGAGTTGAAGACCTCCCGGACAGGATCCTCCGCCAGGCGTTCCCAGTTCACCCTCACTACACGTTTGGGCTTGCCGGGTCTTTCCAGCCGATTCCCCTGCCATCTGATCCAACTCACCACCAGGTGGTGATCAGTTGCCAGCTCTGCTCCTCTCTTCACCCGAGTGTCCAAGACATGCGGCCGCAGATCAGATGAAACGATTACAAAGTCGATCATTGATCTACGGCCTAAGGTGTTCTGGTACCAGGTACACTTATGAGCCACCTTATGTTCGAACATGGTGTTCGTTATGGACAAACCGTGGCTAGCACAGAAGTCCAACAGCGAGACACCACTCGGGTTCAGATCGGGCAAGCCGTTCCTCCCAATCACCCCCACCAGGTTTCTCTGTCATTGCCCACGTGAGCGTTGAAGTCTCCCAGGAGAACTATGGAGTCAGCAGGAGGCGCCCTTTCCAGGACCCCTCCCACCGACTCCAAGAAGGCCGGATACTCTGAACTGCTGTTCGGTGCATAGGCACAAACAACAGTCAGAGCCTTACTCCCCGCAGCCCGCAGGCGCAGGGAGACGACCCTCTCGCTCCCCGGGTAGAACTCCAACACGGCGGCGCTCAGCCGGGGGCTCGTGAGTATCCCCACTCCCGCCCGGCGCCTCTCACCCTGGGCAACTCCAGAAAAGGACAAAGTCCAACCTTTCTCCAGGAGCTTGGTTACAGAGCCAGTGCTGTGCGTGGAGGTGAGGCCAACTATATCTAGCTGGTACCGCTCCACCTCCCGCACCAGCTCCGGCTCTTTCCTCGCTAGCAAGGTGACGTTCCACGTCCCTAGAACTAGTCTATGCCGCCGGCGATCAGCTTGCCCAGGCCCCCTGCCCGGCCTGCCGCCCGGTCCACATAGCACCCGACCCCGATGCTTATCCCTGCGGGTGGTGGGTCCACAGGGTGGCTGCTCCATGATGTTTCTTCGGGCTGAGCCCGACCGGGCCCCATGGGCGAAGGCCCGGCCACCAGACGCTCGCCTACGAGCTCCCCTTCCGGGTCTGGCTCCGGGAGGGTGCCCCGGTTTCCCTGGTCCGGGTGAGGTGGCTATAGTCCGTGTGCTGCTGTTCATCGGGGTTTTTGAACCGCTCTTAGTCTGGACTCTCCCCTGCGACCTGTTTGTCTTGGGAGACCCTACCAGGGGCTGATGCCCCGGACAACATAGCTCCCAGGATCACTGAGCCACTCAAACTCCTCCACCACGTTAAGGTAGCGATTCACGGAGGAGGGCAGAATATTATATAGAACATTATTTCTCTCTACAACCCCCACGGCCTCTGAGGTTTTGAGCTCAAACAGGAAATAGGTCAGTGAATTAGCTTAAGCTAATGCTAGCTGTGACTGTATCCTGTGTAACCTTTAACGAGCCAGTTCAGTCAGTGTGGTTTGGTTTCTACCTCTGTTGGTTTGATCTACAATGACACATTTCTATGGCTTAATATTCTTTATATGATAAAACAAGATGTCAAAAATTCAGATTCTAGTTTGAACTAAACATGGACCAAATATTTAGTGAGTGTATTTAGTCTTTGTAGAACAGTGTACTCACCAGTGTTTGTCAGAGATTCTGTTGTGTTGTTGAGAAAAAGCTGCTGGATTCAGTTGAATGTTTCTTTAGAGAAACAGAGAGACTTGTCTCCACTGCAGCTCTGCTGTCACTCAGAATAACTTTATTTACATTTCAGGAAAATTTACTCTGTTGTTCTCTTTCAGTGTTGCTCCTCCTCTCAGTAGCCTGTCGCCAAGAGGGAGTGGTGGAGGAAGTAAACAAATCCTTTACTGAAGTAAAAGTACTAAGACCAAACTGTGAAAATACTCCACTACAAGTACAAGTCCTGCATTCAAAACAATTTTTTTATATTTGATGTTTCTGGATCAATATTCCTGCTGCATTAATATGTATGTTGTATGTTTTTAACTCCTTTATATCCTGTTGGTTAGTTTAATCTACATCAATGCATCATATTCTATAACATAGGTGTCAAACTCAAGGTCGAATCCGGCCCGCCACGTTGTTTTATGTGGCCCGCGAGAGCTTGAAAGGAATATGATTGTCTTACAATTAAAGTCTATGCTGCTTTTCAAAGTACAGTGACCACAAACTACATCTCCCACAATGCATGTTGATTTTGTGATCCGCGAATGAATGGCTTCCTGCCACTTCCTGCCACTTGAAAGCAGTGTTTCCATATCGGCGTTTAACTGAAGCGATTTGAGTTGAAAAAGATCGACAAATAATCCCAAAATGTCCAAGAAGAGAAAGACTGATGCAGAGGGAAAGAGATTACATGTTTGTGCTTCAAGGAGAAAAACCGGTCTGTCTTCTGTGTTATGAGGAAGTGTCGGTGATGAAGGAATACAATGTACGCTGGCATTTTGACATCAAACACGGAGCCAAGTATGCTAAATTTAGCCTCCAAGAAAAACATAACGTTGTCCAAGAATTCGCGCTAGAAGCGCTGGAGAGGGGGTGTGGCTTATCTCCCTGGAAATAGTTAATTTCCGCCATCCACCATTGAAGAAATAACCACTATTTCTGCTTTGTACATGTTGTGGAAGTCCCACAAACGTGGGAACATCAAAAGCCCTCGTGTCTGGGTTCATAATATTATATATATATATATATATATATATATATTATAATATTATCCGTCGCTTCTCCAGGAGCTGCGTCTGGATGAAGCCGCTTCCAGACTATCAACTTCTCCTCCACAGTTTCTGATTCAACAACGGCATGACGTCAGTGATGACAGGCGGAGCTTCTCAACGCTGGCTGATTTGCTTTAACTCTCTCGGGTCGACGGACGCGCCAGCGCATGTACGCGGTGTTTACTCGCAGTTTAAATTAATTGTTTAGCAATAACACGGCACAGAGATATGGTTAAGAAGTCTACGGAACCGTATACTCTCCACTTCCGTGTCCTCGTTCTCATGAGATCGTACGTGACTCACACAGCGCGCCAAGAGCTTGGACGTGTCGTGTGATTCGTGGGTGTCGAGCTCCTCCTCTCGGCGTCATTTGTGGATTCATGTGTCTGTCAACATCTTTGTATAAAACTAACCAATGGACACTCAGGAAATCCCTAAGGACCTACCCATCACCTCACGCTACAGAAACACTGTGTTTACATTCAGTCTGCATGCGAGAGGTCAGAGAGAAGAGAGGAAGTGCGAAGAGAAAGTTTACAGTTAGAGACGTACTTTCAGTGATATAGTTAATATTTTGTTTGAAAACAAAAACGGTTGTAATGTTAATTTTTCATTTGCACACATCCCATGAAGCTTTATCTGTAGTATGAAGTAATGACTAAGTCCCATTTGATCTCAGTCCCTCTGACAGCTGGTGGAAGTAGAGAGAGACAGACATCACTTCTACTCAAAAAATGATATTACAAAATTTGGTTCTTGACATTTATTATACATATATCTACTATTTTATCTGTATATTCCACCACTGTTGTGAACCTAAGACTTTGGTAAACCAATTTCAAGCACCAAAACAGTTCGTCCACATGAGTAAAGTTATGTTTTCACAAGAGATTTGAAGAATTAAAAAAATCGGACTTAACATTTTCAGCTTTATGGCCATATTATCCCTGTACACAGTGCCTTAGGACACTTGGTACCTCATTATATAGATATCTGAGATTGTTCTGCAAATTATCATATACAACACATTGATATGTCTCATATGCAAGTACCTTTAAAGGTGAATTTAACAAAATATATAAAAATCGGGAAAATGCCCTTAGACCCCAGAGGGTTAAAGACACAGCGTCATGCGACTTGTTTGCGTCGCGCCATTCACATCATTCTCGCTGCCCGGCGAAAATTTGCGTTATTCACATCAATTCGAGTCTAAACATTGATTTTGTTTGTAATCTACTCACGCGAAAAATTTGCAGCACGTTTCGTGTGAACACAGCATAAAGGTATGTGAGCAGGTGAGTCATGTAAAGGTATGTGAGCAGGTGTGCCCCAGACCACATCAGTCAAACATGTTTTTAGCAGCTTAATTATTTGTTGTAGAGTTATGTTCCTCTCAACTGTGACAAAAAAAGCTTTGAACAAAGTTAATGTAATGTTGTCTTTGTTATTTTCTTTAAAAGTTTGATCTTCGATAGAGTAATGTGGGTTTCTTGAACCTAAATTAAAAGGATTCATGTTATAATAGAAGAGAACTTTGCTTACATACATTTTTACATTTATATAAATGCATGTACTATATTTTTACACTTGAATAAACAATAATCAAATGCAGAGACAGTCATTTAACATTATGTTAGGGAGTAGTTACATTCATACAGTCTTACAGTTACAACTGGCCCTTTGAGGGCAACCATAATGCTGATGTGGCCCAGGGTGAAAATGAGTTTGACACCCCTGTTCTATAAGATCATCATATTCATGTATTTTCCAGCTGATCCAAGAGGCTTTTTAAAGAGTTTATTTCGCTGAAGAAGTAGGAGGAGTTTCTCAACACATAAAACAACACTTCATCCTTCAGTTTATCACAAACATTCAACATCAACACATAAAGGAACCAGGCCGTCATTTTATGTGGCCCGCGAGAACTCGAAAGGAATATGATTGTCTTAAAATTAAAGTCGGCGTTTAACTGAAGCGATTTGAGTTGAAAAAGATCGACAAATATTCCCAAAATGTCCAAGAAGAGAAAGATTGATGCAGAGGGAACGAGATTACATGTTTGTGTTTCAAGGAGAAAAACCGGTCTGTCTTCTGTGTTATGAGGAAGTGTCGGTGATGAAGGAATACAATGTACGCTGGCATTTTGACACGAAACACGGAGCCAAGTATGCTAAATTTAGCCTCCAAGAAAAACATAACGTTGTCCAAGAATTCGGGCTATGCGCGCCGCAGAAGGGGCGTGGCTTATCTCCCTAGAAATAGTTAATTTCCGCCATCCACCATTGAAGAAATAACCACTATTTCTGCTTTGTACATGTTGTGGAAGTCCCACAAACGTCGGAACATCAAACTCCCTCGTGTCTGGGTTCATAATATTCTTATATATTATATATATATATGTATATATATATAAAAATATATTATAAAATTATCCGCCACCGCACACAGCTTCTACAGGAGCTGCGTCTGGTTGAAGCCGCTTCCAGACTATCAACTTGTCCGCCATAGTTTCTGATTCAACAACAGCATGACATCAGTGATAACGGGCGAAGCTTCTCAACGCTGATTGGCTTTAAAGACATAGCGTCATGCAAATTGTTCGCGCCGCGCCATTCACGTCATTCTCGCTGCTCGGTGAAAATTTGCGTTATTCACATCCATTCGCGTCTGAGCATTGACTTTGTTTGTAATCTACTCACGCAAAAAATTCGCAATACGTTTGGTGTGAACGCAGCATAAAGGTGTGTGAGCAGGTAAGCCATGTAAAGGTGTGAGAGCAGGTGAGTGATATAAAGGTATGTGAGCAGGTTAGTCATATAAAGGTATGTGAGCAGGTTAGTCATATAAAGGTATGTGAGCAGGTTAGTCATATAAAGGTGTGTGAGCAGGTTAGTCATATAAAGGTATGTGAGCAGGTTAGTCATATAAAGGTATGTGAGCAGGTTAGTCATATAAAGGTATGTGAGCAGGTTAGTCATATAAAGGTATGTGAGCAGGTGTGCCCCAGACCACATCAGTCAAACATGTTTTTAGCAGCTTAATTATTTGTTGTAGAGTTATGTTCCTCTCAACAGTGACAAAAAAAGCTTTGAACAAAGTTAATGTAATGTTGTCTGTTATTTTCTTTAAAAGTTTGATCTTCGATAGAGTAATGTGGGTTTCTTAAACCTAAATCAAAAGGATTCATGTTATAATAGAAGAGAACTTTTCTTGCATACATTTTTACATTTATATAAATGCATGTGCTATATTTTTACACTTGAATAAACAATAATCAAATGCAGAGACAGTCATTTAACATTATGTTAGGGAGTAGTTACATTCGTACAGGCTTACAGTTACAACCGGCCCTTTGAGGGCAACCATAATGCTGATGTGGCCCAGGGTGAAAATGAGTTTGACACCCCTGTTCTATAAGATCATCATATTGATGTATTTTCCAGCTGATCCAAGAGGCTTTTTAAAGAGTTTATTTAGCTGAAGAACTAGGAGGAGTTTCTCAACACATAAAGGAAACACTTAATCCATCAGTTTATCACCAACATTCATCATCGACACATAAAGAAACACTTCATCCTTCAGTTTATCGCAAACATTCATCACATAAAGGAAACACTTCATCCTTCAGTTTATCACAAATATTCATCAACAGATAAAGGAACACTTCATCCTTCAGTTTATCACAAATATTCATCAACACATAAAGGAACACTTCATCCTTCAGTTTATCATAAACATTCATCATCAACACATAAAGGAACACTTCATCCTTCAGTTTATCACAAACATTCAACATCAACACATAAAGGAACACTTCATCCTTAAGTTTATCACAAACATTCATCAACACATAAAGGAACACTTCATCCTTCATCCATCCATTCTCATCCGCTTATCCGGGGTCGGGTCGCAGTGGCAGCAGCCCAGCAGGCTTCCCTCTCACCCGCAACATGTTACAGCTCGTTCTGGGGGATCCCGAGGCGTTCCCAGGCCAGCTGGAGATATAATCCCTCCAGCGTGTCCTGGGTCTTCCCCGGGGCCTCCTACCAGTTGGGCGTGCCCGTTAAACCTCCAGTGGGAGGCGTCCAGGAGGCATCCTGATTAGATGCCCGAACCACCTCAGCTGACTCCTTTCGATACGAAGGAGTAGCGCCTCAACTCCAAGTTCCCTCCTGATGTCCGAGCTCCTTACTCTATCTCTAAGGCTGAGCCCGGCCACCCTACAGAGGAAACTCATCTCCTTACCCTATCTCTAAGTCTGAGCCCAGCCACCCTACAGAGGAAACTCATATCCTTACCCTATCTCTAAGGCTGAGCCCGGCCACCTACAGAGAAAACTCATTTCGGCCGCTTGTATCCGAGACCTCGTTCTTTCGGTCACAGAGTTCGTGACCATCGGTGACGGTCGAAACGTAGACCGCCCGGTAAATTGAGAGCTTTGCCTTCCGGCTCAGGTCCTCTTCACCAAGACGGTCCGGTGCAGCGCCTGTTTTACTTCTGCAGCCGCACCAATCTGTCGGTCAATCTCCCGCTCCATCTTACCCTCAATCATGAACAAGACCCCGAGATACTTGAACTCCTTCGCTTGAGTTAGGCACTCCGTCCCCACCTGGAGGGAGCAATCAACCGGTTTCCGGCAGAGCACCATGGCCTCAGATTTGGAGGTGCTTACCATCATCCTTCAGTTCATCTCAAACATTCAATACGTACCTCTGAGATGTATTACAGTAAAAAGTAGCATGAAGTGGAAATACACAGTTTGATATGTTTTCAATCAACCCAATCAACCCAAACCAAAATGTACTAGCTTGAGTTCGTCGTGCCCTCCCTGACATACAGATGGTCAAACGGATGACAATCATGGTAATTAATAAAATATTCAGACAGATAATTGTGTTTGTGTGATCTGTGTTCCTCCAGGCTGAGGCCATCCATGTCAACCCGCTGTACGTCCTGATCCCCACCACCCTCTGCACATCCTCCTCCTTCCTGCTGCCCGTGTCCAACCCGCCCAACGCCGTCGTGTTCGCCTACGGTCACATCAGCATCGTGGACATGGTAAGCTGCAGGTGCAGACGCAGGTTTAACGTGCTCCTTCCTGAAGTCTGCAGAAACATTCAGTGCAGAGTTCAGTTCTGCACGTTGACCTGATGACCTCCGTGTCTGACCGCTGCTGCAGGTGAAGGCGGGGCTTGGCGTCAACGCGATCGGCGTCCTCGCCGCCCTGTTGGCCGTGGCCACATGGGGAGTTCCTCTGTTCTCCCTAGACACGTACCCCGACTGGGCGCCGGTCCTCCCCGGGTTCAACGCCACAACTGAATATGAATAGTAGGACTGAATGCTCTTCATTGAAGAATTATCGCCATCTTTTTAGCCTCCTTTAGCTCCTAGTTTTGGTTTTGGGACACATTTCCCGTCTGGTTCAGTCTCTGTGTTTCCATCCAACCAGCCTTGATGAAGCCACTTTGCATCTTCTACTCAAACCAGATCTGAGAGTGAATATTAGACTTAATATTTGGGGGAAAACCTAAAAGTGACTTCAGAGAGAAGCAGACAGAAGGTTTAAAGATAGAAGCTAAAGTGTAAAAGTGAACCAACACATCACCTGGAGATCCAGACGGAAGACAAAGACATTAAGGAACAACACTGTTCCTCTTTATTCACCCTTACAATCATTGAAATACATTCAGTAGCTAACGTAGCATAGCAGTGCTAATGCTAGTTCACGATGTTCTCTGCTAACGTTAGCTCCACAGGTTTGTAGGTAGAAAGGTAACGTTTATAAAATGTATATCTCCTTCCAACCTCTCCGGGTAATGAGTATCACTGTTCCACAACGTTTCATCACGACGAGCTCCAAACTCACAAAACCGGTCTGAAGATGAAGAACATGTAGAACCATCGATGGGAGTCTGTGGAGCGGAGACGATGCTACGCTGTGATTGGCCAGTCTGCTTTGGGGCGGCGGGACTTGTTCACATGTTTGCCTCAAGTACTCAATAAACAATATATGTGTATATATATATGTGGTGGCGGGGGCGTGGTTGGGCTCAGCTGCAGAGGGGATGGAGTGTGGGAGTGGTTCAGGGAACGGGGCCGGAAGAGGTTTAATTAGCCTCAGCTGGTCTGGGTTTGGCTGATTGAGGTTGCTCCCCTATATAAACCCCAGTAGGGACTGAGGGAGGGGAAGAGAGCAGAGATACGAACTGCCTGAGCGAGCAGTCGAGAGCAACAAAATAAAGGACATTGTGAAACGCTATCCCGCCTACAGAGTGTCTTTGTGCTGGGGGAAACTCACAGGTAACACGGTCGTGTTACACTGGCGCGCAACGTGGGGCCCCCTTATTTGAAAGAAGCACATGGAAGGAGACGAGCAACACCGAGATCTGCCGGCCCAGACGATCCTCGCACTGGGGCAGATGCTGGGTACGATTGCAGCGATGCAGCATGACCAGGCGGAGGCAAACCGGCAGTTCCTGGGGGCGCTCCTGGCCCAGGGGGAGAGGCAGACCCACACCCTCGAACAGCTCGCCGCTCGGACAACGCCGGCCCCCTCTCCGCTGGCTGGGATGGTCTTACATCGGATGACCGCAGCCGATGACTTACAAACGTTCCTAGATGCATTCGAGGCGATGGCAGAGGCATCCAGCTGGCCGGCGGCGGAATGGGCGATCCGGCTTTTGCCTCTTCTGGCGGGGCAGGCTCAGACAGCGGCCCTGGGGCTTCCCCCGACAGCCCGGCACAAATACGCAGACGTGCGTAAAGCCGTAGTTGACCGAATCGGCCTATCTCCGGAAGAACACCGGCGGAGGTTCCATGAGGCCAGGCTGGGGTCCGAGGACCGGCCCTTCGCCTACGCACAGCGCCTGAAAGACGCCGCAACTAGGTGGCTGCAACCCGATGGACCAGGAGGGGCACCGGAGGTGGTGGAAAAGGTGGTCCTTGAACAGTTTGTGGAGGGGCTCCCGGCCCGAACATCAGCCTGGGTTCGCTGCCACCGCCCTACGGCACTGGAAGCCGCCGTCGCCCTGGCAGAGGACCACCTGGCGATGCATCCCGGCAGTCGGGGGGACAGCGATCGGCCGCCTCCATCCCGGCCGCCGCCCGCCCCGCAGAGGAGGCTCCCGCCGCAGCTCCTTGCGCGGCCCATACCGGCCCCGCGGTCGGCACCCCCACCCCGACTCCCCGATTTTCCGACCCCGGCTAGCACCGGCACCCTTCTCAGCCCACAGGGGGTTCCTCAAGCACCAGGGCAGAAGTGTTGGAGGTGCAGGCAGCCCGGACACTTTCGGAGAGAGTGTCCTCTGAGGGAGGTGGGCCGGGTGATCCGGATTGCCGGCTCTCCAACACCCTCCCCAGATCCAGGAGCGACGTACCGCATTCCGGTAAGAATCCAGAGGGGTACACATCAGGTGATGGTGGATTCGGGCTGTACGCAGTCTATGATCCACCAGAGCCAGGTTCGACCCGGGGCATTGGTGGAGGCATTGTGGGGGAAAATTCGGTGTGTGCATGGGGATGTTCACGAGTATCCCATCGTGTCAGTGGAGATTAGGTACAGGGGAAAAAAGCGTAGTGTAAAGGTCGCAGTTAGCTCCCGCCTTACGCACCCCCTGATCTTGGGAACAGATTGGCCCGGGGTTTGACAGGTTAATGGGGCAGGCTGCGGGG
The DNA here is from genome assembly GCA_016806645.1 of Ophiodon elongatus. Classification (NCBI taxonomy): domain Eukaryota; kingdom Metazoa; phylum Chordata; class Actinopteri; order Perciformes; family Hexagrammidae; genus Ophiodon; species Ophiodon elongatus. The sequence continues at coordinate 58,409 of JACSYO010001892.1, forward strand.
GTGCGTTCACGGCAGACAGGGTCATGCGGGATGTGCGCTGTGCTCAGCGGCGACGCGAGGTCTTCCGACGCTGCAGACGGGGAGGGGGAACCGGCGGAGCCTCCCATGGAGACTCCACCGGCTCCCGAGTTCCACTCCATGGACGATTTTCAGGAACAGTCTCGGGATGATGCTCGGCCTTTGACCAAGTGATCAAGATTGATGGTCAGCTGGCGCGCCCTGACGCAGCGCAGTCATACCCGCACTTCTCAGTGTCAGGGACAGGCTGTACCGAGTGAGCCGTGACACGCAGACAGGGCAGGAGAACACCCAGTTGCTGGTGCCAAAAAGCCGCCGGGAAATAATTTTCCAGGCGGCTCACTATAACCCGATGGCTGAGAGAAAACGCTAGACCGGATAATGGCCCGATTTTATTGGCCGGGTATCCGGGCGGATGTGCGCCGGTGGTGCGCGTTCCTGCCCGGAGTGCCAGTTGGTAAACCACCCGGACATTCCGAGGGCGCCTTTGCGTCCTCTGCCGTTAATGGAGGTGCCGTTTGAGCGGATCGCCATGGACCTCATCGGGCCATTTCACCGGAGCGCACGCGGATATCGCTTTGTGTTAGTCCTGGTGGATTACGCAACACGATATCCGGAGGCAGTGCCGTTGCGCAACATTTCTGCAAAGAGTGTCGCGCAGGCTCTGTTTCAGGTCATCTCCCGAGTCGGGATCCCGAAAGAGATGCTGACTGACCAGGGCACCTCGTTCATGTCACCAACACTGAGAGAACTTTACGGGTTGCTGGGTATCAAGTCTATTCGGACCAGTGTGTACCACCCACAGACCGACGGTCTGGTGGAGCGTCTGAATAAGACTTTGAAGTCCATGATCCGTAAATTTATTAGTGAAGATGAACGTAATTGGGATAAATGGCTTGATTCTCTGTTTGCAGTGCGGGAGGTCCCCCAGGCCTCCACAGGATTTTCTTCCTTTGAACTGCTGTTCGGCAGGACACCACGGGGGGCGCTCGACCTGATTAAGGAAAACTGGGAGGAAGGTCCGAGCACCAGTAAAAATGAGATCCAGTACGTCCTGGACCTGAGAGCAAAACTCCACACACTGGGTCGGATGTCACGTGAGAATTTGCTCCAGGCCCAGGAGCGTCAACAACGGCTGTACAACAGATGAGCCAGGCTGAGACAGTTCACACCGGGAGAAAAGGTACTTGTATTGCTTCCTACTTCCAGCTCTAAACTACTCGCCAAGTGGCAAGGGCCGTTTATGGTCACACGGCGAGTGGGGGACGTCGACTATGAGGTGGTGCGTTTTGACAGGGGCAGAGCTCTACAGATCTACCACCTCAACCTCCTAAAAGCGTGGAGAGAGGCGGAGTCTATTTCTCTGGTGTCCACGGTATCCGAGAGAGAGGAGCTGGGGCCTGAGGCACCAAAATCCACCATTCCGACCTCGCTCCTTTGTGAAGACCATCTCTCTGGGAGCCAGAGAACAGACATTGCCCAGTTGCAAGAGCAGTTTGCTGATGTGTTCTCCCTCCTGCCAGGTCGCACAAACCTCATAGAGCACCGAATTGAGACTCCTCCGGGGGTGGCGGTGCGGTCGCGACCCTACAGGTTACCTGAACACAAAAGAAAAGTGGTTCAGAGGGAATTGGCTGCCATGCTGGAGATGGGGGTAATAGAAGAGTCCAACAGTGCCTGGTGTAGCCCCATCGTTCTTGTTGTAAAGAAGGATGGGTCTATACGGTTCTGTGTGGACTATCGCAGGGTGAACGACCTGTCACGTTTCGATGCGTACCCAATGCCCCGGGTCGACGAATTCCTGGACCGACTGGGCACTGCGCGTTTCTTTACGACGCCGGATTTAACCAAGGGCTACTGGCAGATTCCTCTGTCGCCAGAGTCCAAGGAAAAGCCGGCCTTCTCCACTCCATTCCATACCAATTCACCACGCTTCCCTTCGGGTTGTTCGGTGCCCCAGCCACTTTTCAACGCCTCATGGACCGGGTGCTGCGTCCGCACGCTGCATATGCTGCCGCCTACTTAGATGATGTAATCATCCACAGCACCACCTGGGCGGAGCATGTGCAGCGGGTGGGCGCAGTGCTGGAGTCCCTGAGGCAGGCGGGGCTCACCGCCAACCCGGGGAAGTGTGCAGTTGGACGGAGGGAGGTACGGTATCTGGGGTACCACTTGGGCGGCGGGCAGGTGCGCCCCCAGGTGGACAAGACCGCCGCCATCGCAGCCTGCGGCCCAAGACTAAAAAAAGAGGTGAGGCGGTTCTTGGGGCTGGCGGGTTATTATAGACGGTTCATCCCGAGCTTCGCAGATCTGACCAGCCCCTTGACCGACCTGACCCGGAAAGGTGCCTCAGATCCGGTCTAGTGGACGGAGCAGTGCCAGTTGGTGTTTGAGAAGGTAAAACAGGCTCTCTGTGGGGAGCCACTCCTACATACACCTAACTTCGCTCTTCCCTTTACTCTGCAGACTGATGCCTCGAACAGAGGGCTGGGGGCCGTTTTGTCCCAGCAGGTGCGGGGGGTCGACCGCCCAGTCCTCTACATCAGCCGGAAGCTATCCGAGAGGGAGGCCAGGTACAGCACGGTAGAGAAGGAGTGCCTTGCCATCCGGTGGGCGGTCGACTCACTGTGCTACTACCTCCTGGGACGCTCATTCACCCTCTGTTCGGACCACGCCCCGCTCCAGTGGCTCCACCGCATGAAAGATACCAACGCCTGGATCACTCGGTGGTATCTGGCTTTACAGCCTTTTAATTTCAAGGTGGTCCATAGGCCGGCGGCGCAGATGGTTGTGGCCGACTTCCTCTCCCGCTCTCATGGGGGGGAGGGGGAGTAGGTTAGGCCGGATGGTTCCCCGGCCTAAGTCGGGCGGTGGGGGTATGTGATGGCGGGGGCGTGGTTGGGCTCAGCTGCAGAGGGGACGAGTGTGGGAGTGGTTCAGGGAACGGGGCCGGAAGAGGTTTAATTAGCCTCAGCTGGTTTGGGGTTTGGCTGATTGGGTTTGCTCCCCTATTTAAACCCCAGTAGGGACTGAGGGATGGAAGGAAGAGCAGGTACACAAGCTGCCAGAGCGTCAGACGGACGAGGTGCGACGCGGGAACGAACCTGGGCTCTCAATAAAAACAGTTACTAACACGACTAAGCTTGAATCGTCTTCTGTGCTGGGGGGGAAAACTCACGGGGTAACACATACTTGTTACAATGTCTCATACTATTGCACTGTGTTTATTGCCATGAACCAATCACCAAGCCAAATTCCCGCTAAAAATAGTCCCCAAAAATTGCAAAACACTATTACCTCTCGTTTGTTTAAAGACTACAGTGAACCAGCTGCTTTGGGAAGTTACTGGGACCTTTTTGCTTCAGTGGGAACCAGTGGGCTCTGGGACAGAACCACAGACAGCATATTGAGTCAGAAAGCACAAAGATGGACTCACACATTTTTGGTTGTTGTCTTTTCATTTAATTTATTAAAAACAACATTTATCAACATCCTCATTTCACACTTCTTTATGTTCTTTCACAATTAATGTGATGTAATTCCTATAATCAGACACTCAGGTATAAGTTTGTTCATTATAAAATCTCTCGTACAATCAAGTGTTATTTTTCTTGGATTTAAACTGAGATGGCGTTAAATAAAAAGTTCTGTCCTTGTCTTGAGCAGTCACTCTGGTTACATTACCGACGCCACCGTGGCTCTGCTGCTGGGCCTCCTCTTCTTCATCGTACCTGCCTACGGACCGTCTAGACAATACGGTAAAATACACAAGATGTGATTCTGTGATTCGTACCGTAGGTTCGTCTACGGCAGTGTTTCTCAAACTGTGGGGTGCGCCCCTCTAGTGGGGCGCAGTGGTATGACAGGTGGGGCGCAGGGGGAAATGCAGAATATTTTTATTTCAAGAACTTTATTGAGAAATTCACATATTACAAAAGTACAAAGTACACGGACATAAAACTTGCTGTGTTCACACCAAAATACGAAATATTCGCGCCGCTTTACTCGCGTGAGTTTATTCGCCGGACTATTTGTGGTTATTTCGCTTCATCACGCTAGATGAGCCGGAGAGGGGGCGTGGCTTATCTCCATAGAAATAGTTAATTTCCGCCATCCACCGTGGAATAAATAACCACTAGTTCTGCTTTGTACATGTTGAGGAAGTCCCACAAACGTCGGAACATCAAACGCCCTCGTGTCTGGGTTCATAACATCATCCGTAGCCGCACACAGCTTCTCAAGGATCGGGATGACTGCCGCTTCCAGTCTATCAACTTCTCCTCCATAGTTTCTCGCAAGACGTCAGTGATGACGGGCGGAGCTTCTCAATGCCGATTGGCTTTCGTAAGACAGCGTCACGCGAATGAGGCGAATTGTTCGCGTCACGTCATTCGCGGAAATTCGCGTTATTCGCATCTGTGCAGTGACTTTGTGTGTAATCTACTCGCGTGAAAAAAAGCAGCGCATTTGGTATGAACACAGCAGTCACTAATAAATACATGGCGAAATGCCTGTACTTTCGTGTAAATGTTTACGTTACGCCGTTAACAGGTTACGGTTGCTGTTCCTCTTTATTCACCCTTACAATCATTAAAATACATTTAGTAGCTAACGTAGCATAGCAGTGCTCATGCTAGTTCACGACATTCTCTGCTAATGTTAGCTCCACAGGTTTGTAGGTATAAAGGTAACATTTATAAAACGTATATCTCCTTCCAACCTCTCCGGGTAACGGGTATTACTGTTCCACAACGTTTCACCACAACGAGCTCCAAACCCACTAAACCGGTCTGAAGATGAAGAACATGTAGAACCATCGATGGGAGTCTGTGGAGCGGAGACGATGCTACGCTGTGATTGGCCAGTCTGCTTTGGAGCGGCGGGACTTGTTCACATGTTTGACTCAAATACTCAATAAACAATATATGTAAATATATATATATATACACGTATATATATATACGTGTAGATATATCTACACGTATATATATATACATATATATATATACACGTGTATATACTGTATATGGTCAAAGGAAATCCCAAAAAGACAAACTGACATCCTCTAAACATTTTATGCTGATATGTATCTTCATTACAAACTGTCAGTGTTGAATACCTTTTGAAACTGAGCTGTTAGTCTTGTTTCTTGGATTTATTGGAGCTGTAAAAATGGGAAAAATTGAAACTTTAGTCTCTCAAACTGTAAATAAAGTATGAATGAAAATCTGTTTCTGTAGTTTATTCATTATTATTTATTTGGTTGAAACATGTATTATTGTTTGTTTGTTTATCATATTTTACTGTTCATACTATTGCACTGTGTTTATTGCCGTAGCTTATCTCCGTAGAAATAGTTCATTTCCGCCATCGACCGTTGAAGAAATAACCACTAGTTCTGCTTTGTACATGTTGAGGAAGTCCCACAAACGTCGGAACATCAAACGCCCTCGTGTCTGGGTTCATAACATCACCCGTAGCCGCACACAGCTTCTCCAGGATCGGGATGACTGCCGCTTCCAGTCTATCAACTTCTCCTCCATAGTTTCTCGCAAGACGTCAGTGATGACGGGCGGAGCTTCTCAACGCTGATTGGCTGTAAAGACACAGCTTCACGCGAATTCGCAGCGCTTTTGGTATGAACACAGCAGTGTTCATGGCGAAATGCCTGTACTTTTGTGTAAATGTTTACGTTACGCCATTAACAGGTTACGGTTGTGCAAGCGCGGCGGCCAAGCTCCTTGGCGACTCACATGGCGTTCTGCTTCCCTTCACCACATCCTACCTCTGTGAGATCGCTGCTCTGCTGTTGCCTCTCTCCAAACAAAGTACAGATCTGAGCTCTACATGGAGCATGGATTGAGAGTGGCCGTATCAAGTCTGACACCCCGTTTTAAACAGATTTGTAGTGGACAGCAGGCTCACTGCTCCACTAATACTGAGACAACGTGATGGCTCACACATATCTGACCTCATTTGGTTTGGTTTTGCACAGGTTGCACGTTATTGTTGTTTTGAAAAGATATGCAGTGTAAAACTCAGTAAAACTCTTTATTGTCAAATATTTGAACTTGTTTTGTTTCCAAAACAGGTTAATTGCACCCACAATAAGCTATGTTTTGCCAAATATTAGTTATTTTTTGGACAGATAGAACTTTATTTGCATTGTTCTAACAAAGTGATTGCACATTTTGTTTTTGTCTGATGGAGCAACCTGGTTTACTTGAACGTGATTAGAATTTTCTTTATCTATTAGTTGAAAAAGCACAGATGGAGGAGTCACAAAATGTTGCTATTTCAATAAAAATTCAACATGGACCATTTTGTTACAATTTTGTTGGGGCGGTGGGGCATGAACATTTTTCTTCCTCCAAAGTGGGGCGTGACAGAAAAAGTTTGAGAACCACTGGTCTACGGCAACGTCCACGTAACCAGATGTGGAACGTAACTAAGAGCATTTTAAGTTATTAACCAGAGAGACGGCTTGTCTGTAAATATGTATACAGGATATATAAAACGAATAAATAAATATATCTCACTCCATCCAGAGGCCATGATCTCCTGGCAGGAGTTCCAGGCCTCCATGCCGTGGAGAGTGGCCCTGCTGGTCGGGGGAGGCTTCGCACTCGCTGAGGGAACAAAGGTAAGGATTCAAATATAACTGTATTGTCTTCATGCAACAGTCGTGCATTCCTGTAGTAGATTTTTATGAATTTGCATCAGAAGGAATGTAAGAAAACCGGTAACAAAAACAGTTCTCTGGGGAGAGAATATGGCCGACATCTTCATAATTCAACAGGGAAGCATTGTCCCTCATCCCATCTATCCTGGCATCGCCATGGCAAGTGTGAAAAGGCTCACGAGCGGTGCCTGGAAGGGTTATCTCAGTAATTCAATGGGAATAAGTGTGAAAGAGGATGAGGGGCACTTTCCTGAAGCTACAGCCAGCACTGTTTGCAGAGCTTATTGTGAAGACTGGAAAAGGGTAGACGGCTAGCTTGGCTCCGTCTAAAGGTTCCGTTTATTATTTTTTTAATCTCCATCTACGATCGGGTTGTACTGAATATAGTCAAGATCTGAACCTTGTGTTTAAAGCCCGTATTTCTGCACAGTGTCAGATAGATCAGGCAACGCCAATATTAATAGGAAAGTCAAGATTTATTGAAAAAGACATCAAAATATTTCAAAAATTCACAAAATGTTTTTATCTGACCAAATATTCTGCTTCAATCAATATCTGTTGGCGTTTAGCCTTTCAAAAACAACTTTTCACTCCGGTCAAAAAACTGTTTTTGGAACGGCCCATATCTACCAGCACCACTAAAGCCCACTAAATGTAACGTCAGAATCACAGACTGTAGATAAGAAGTGGACGTCGTCATCGTGCCGTCACCCGTTGGTTTGTGGACTGACGTCATGAAGCCTTGAGTTCGCCATCTTGGATTACGGCCGTCGCCATGTTGTTGTTTTTTCAGCCAATGATCGAAAGTTACCATATTTGGAATGCGGGGGAGTGACGTAGAGACGCCCGTATAAGGCTCTGGTAGGTGTAGCGACCTGTCAATCACAGTAGCCCCGCCCGAAATCATACCCTGCTTTATGGTCTTTGACTCTAAATGGACCATAATTTACTAAATGAACATCATGCTGTATTGAAGAAGACTTGAAACTAGAGATTGAGACATGAGGGAATAAATCAAGAGAGAAGTAGAGTCATTTTCTATAGACTTCTATACAACCAGAGGAGTCGCCCCCTGGTGGTCAGGAGAGAGAATGCAGCTTTAACACATGAAGCTTTGACTTCTATACAACCAGAGGAGTCGCCCCTGGTGGTCAGGAGAGAGAATGCAGCTTTAACACATGAAGCTTTGACTTCTATACCACCAGAGGAGTCGCCCCCTGGTGGTCAGGAGAGAGAATGCAGCTTTAACACATGAAGCTTTGACTTCTATACAACCAGAGGAGTCGCCCCCCTGCTGGTCAGGAGAGAGAATGCAGGTTTTAAGACACTTGCGCATTGGCTTCACTTCACACGTCTGGTTGCATCCAGTTTATTTAATCTGCACTAAAACTGAAGTGTGAAAACAACTACGAACAAGAATGTGCTTGCAGGTGTATTTTGTCCCCATTGAACAGAACCAGGCTGTTTCCCCTTGTTTCTGGTGTTTGTGCAAAGCTAAGCTAACCAGCTTCTGGCTGTGGCTTCATATTTAGCGTACAGACAAGACAGTGACATCACTCTTCTCATCTAATTCCTGGAAAGAAAGCAAATAAACCTATTTCCCAAACAATCCTTACAGAGTGAATCCAACTATAATACCATAAATATATCAAAACTCAGACTAACAAAAACAAACTGCCTGCATAAATAGATCACTTCTTCTAATTTGGGTGAACTCACCCTTTAATCAGCTGAAACCAGCCATAAACATACAAATATTAAATATTTAAATATATATTGTATTAAAACTAGTTCTAAACATCAAAGTGTGTGTGTGTGTGTGTGTGTGTGTGTGTCCGCAGGAGTCGGGCCTGTCCTTGTGGGTGGCCAAGCTGCTGACACCTTTGGGTGATCTGCCAGTCTTGGCCACAATCGCAGTCTCCTGCATCATCGTCACCACGGTAACAGAGGTGGCCAGCAACGCCGCCACCATCACCATCTTCCTCCCCATCCTCTCTCCTCTGGTAGGTCCACAGGGTAATCTCTCTAATCTCATGATTTAGTCTTCATACTAAACTAAACTGTCTTCACTCTTGGTGTTAATTTCTTTCTTCTTTTATTAATTTAGTTAGAACACAGAAAATATTGAAGGAATAAAAAGTAAAATATTTACCTCTGAGATGTAGTACAGTAAAAAGTACAATATTGTACCTCTGAGATCTAGTGGCGTAAAAAGTATAAAGTGGCTTAAAGTAAAGTACCTCAACATTTTATTTAAATACAGTACTTGACTAAATGTAAAATGAAAAAAATCCAGTTCAAACTTTCTTTTTTTTTATTCTGTTGAGGCTTCAAATAACACAATACAAAACTTTCTTCTCTGGTCACAGCAGCGGAATGTTTCATGATCAGAGTTTGATGATATATTTTTTTAATAATATGAATCAATAATTCATCTTTAATTTACACCTGAAAACATACCAGACACAGATCCCTTGACTTATCTTTTAATTTAAAAATGATAAAAACTAAAAACCGTAAACACCTTTTTTTTAACAAAATAAAAGTGGAACATGACTTTCTCCAATAATTTGTGCCAGTATTCATGATTAATTAAAGATACAATAATAAGAAAAGAAAATGTGCAAATGCTTCTTATTCCTGAGTAAATTGTTGCTGATGATTCAACAGTCTTGAAGGCAGGTTATGCAGTTAATTAAAATTAATTAGACTACAATAGATAATATCAATCAGTGGTTTTGAATCTGACAAATTATAGAAAAACATTTACAGAGAAATAGTAATAACCCATTAATCAGAATGTGAAAAATCAATAATGTTTACATCGTAAATCACCAATATTATAGATTTGTAACATTAATTATTAGTGAATCTCTCTGTAGAATCAAGTGGTTGTTCTACTCAGTGTGGTTGACAGGAGAGATGATCAGAGGAGCAGAGTTTTTACCACCATTATTAAGAAATGGACCAAAGTATGGGTAGAGTTTCTCAGTGAAGCAGCAGCCAGTAAAGGAGTAGATAAGAGCTGCAGCATCAACGTCATAAAAGGAGACCAGACCCTCCTCATAATCCACAAACACCCCCACCTTCTGAGGCTGAGACTTCAGAGAGAGACGGACTGGAGGGTCAGCAAGAGCGTAGTACTCATTCTCATTCCTCAACCATATCGTCCAGCAACCTTTCTGAGGAGTCGCTGTGATGAATCCCTTCCTGTCGACAGACTCTCTCACCACTCCTAAATCCCACTCAGTCTTCCCTTTAACCTGAACCTCGTAGTAAAATCTTCCTGAAGAGAAACTCTGCTTTGCTAAGACATTAGCACACAAATCAAATCTCTCTGGATTGTCTGGGAGATTCTTCGTTACATCACCAAGTTTAACTTGTTTTCCATCATCAGACAGGATGAGTTTGGGATGTGCTGTATCAGGATCAAGTGTCACATCCACTGCAGACTGCTGGACCCTCTTCAGCTCGGCCTCAAACAGATTCTTTATCTGTTCACTGATCGTCTCCTCCAGCTGATTCACAGCTCTCACCACAGTCCCCTCATATGAAGGTGGACTGACTCTGACTCCTGTCCAGTTCTTGGTGGGTTGATTAGCGTTCAGGGTCCTGAAGCTCTGGAGGATGTTCAGGTGGTCTTCAGACTGTGAGAGCTGCTCCACCTCAGTACTTCTCTTCTTCAGCTCAGAGATTTCCTGTTCCAGCTCTTTGATGAAGCCTTCAGCCTGTTTCTCTGTCTTTCTCTGCTTCTCTTTGATCGTGTCGATGAGCTCGGCCTGGCTTCTCTCAACAGACTCCTTCAGAGCGGTGAAGACCTGAACAGCATCTGCTATCTCTCTGTCTGCATCTTCCTCACTGAGCTCCACTGAGTGTTTGATCTCCTCAATCTTCAGTTTTCTCTTCTGGATCATCTGCTGGATTTCAGCCTCAGTCTTCCCCAGCTCAGCCTTCTTTCCTTCATATTCTTCTTTCAGAGGAACAACATCATGTGTCTTGTGGTCTAAAACAGTGCAGAGCATGCAGACACACATCTGGTCGGTCTTACAGAACAGCTCCAGCAGTTTATCGTGCTCCGTACACATCCTGCCTTCCAGGTTCTCCACAGGGTCGATCAGCTGATGTCTTTTCAGACCTGATCTTGTCAGATGAGGCTCCAGGTGAGTCTCACAGTAGGACTCCAGACACGCCAGGCAGGACTTCAGGGCCTTCAGTTTGGTTCCAGTGCAAACGTCACAGAGAACTTCTCCTGGTTTGTCAGCTTGTTGCTCTGAGCTGCTGCTGCTGGCTTTCTGTTGAGCTGACTGTCTGAACTGAGCAGCCATCTCAGAGATGAAAGTATTGACCTGCAGCTCAGGTCTGGTGTAGAAAAGCTTTTTACAGTTGGGACACTGAGACTGGACATTACTGTCCCAGTGTTGAGTGATGCAGGTTTTACAGAAGTTGTGTCCACATGGTATGGTGACTGGATCAGTGAACACATCCCGACAGATGGAGCACAGAAACTGATCTTTAGTCATCAGACAGCTGGCAGCAGACATATCTACACTCTGAGGACAACAAGAGTGGAAACACAAAACTGTTATTACACATCTTTTGATTATTTGTTTAATAAAATCAAACTATGATTAGTAGAATATAAGGAGAGTCATCCTGAATTATGTTGCTATATTATATGAATCTGCTGCAAGTGAAGGAGAGTTTGTTTAATAGAAACTAATTAGCTACTCTTAGAGATGCCCCCCCCCCACCCAGTAGATGCTGAGAACTCTGGTTGTCTCAAACTCAATAAAAGCCTCAGAAGTAAAAGGAGGAAACAGCAGCAGTTTATCACAACATGTGACCAACAAGCAGAACATCCACCTGTTTTTGGAGCAACAGGTAACGTTAGTGATGTCATACGGAGTTTGATCACAAGATAAGGGATAATCAATGAAAGATAATCACTTAGATGATTGTTTAGCTGCAATTGTTTTTAAGATTTTGGAACTTCTTGTCTTGCTGCTCAAGAAAGACTATTTGTTGACATTTTTTCAGACTAAACTAGTGAAGGTGGATCACTCTGCCTTTTATTCTCTGTGGTTTAACATCATGTTTTAAGGCTGCCTCTGGCTGATCCCTGCATGCTGCCAGTCACTTATATGACTGTTGCATTTGGGAATTAGCTGCTTGTTAGTTATTCAATGAATAGTAAAAGAAAATGAAAAGAATAATAATAATAAAACACTCATGAACTAATCTGATGTCTTAAGCATTGCAGTAATAACATCCTAAACCCTCTGGTTCTTGTTGATATCATCGTTTAAATAAGTAAAATCACAAAAGAATTAAATTATCAACCCCAAAAAATGCAATGTGATCCTTCCATTACTGTCACATCTCATAATAAATAATAAAATAATACTGCTACCCTGCTGTTTATATTGTTATTAAAGTGTAAATATTTTGAAAATAGACAAAAGGTATTTACATAGTAGCTGTAACACATTTATTATAATTTACTGTGATATATTTAGGCAGTATTTTACTTTATTTGTTTCATTGAAGCATCTGAGGGAGCAGAGAGAAATAAAAAAACTTTTTCTCTGTCCAAAGACCTTTAGAGTCAAACAGTCAGCTTTGATAAAGAGGAGGAAGAGGAGACAGAGAGAGAGGATGATGATGATGATGATGATGATGATGATGATGATGATGATAGAGAGCAGAGAATCAGACACATTCAATGTGCAGAAGAAAAGATGGAAGCTAACTGCTCTGGACTGCAGAATATTATATAGAACATTATTTCTCTCTACAACTCCCACGGCCTCTGATGGAGCTCAGCTCAACATTCACTCTGAGAGGAACTTCCTGTCCGAGTAGAGCTGAGATTTTGAGCTCAAACAGGAAACAGGTCAGTGAATTAGCTTAAGCTAATGCTAGCTGTGACTGTATCCTGTGTAACCTTTAACGAGCCAGAGTTCAGTCAGTGTGGTTTGGTTTCTACCTCTGTTGGTTTGATCTACAATGACACATTTCTATGGCTTAATATTCTTTATGTGATAAAACAAGATGTAAAACAATCAGATTCTAGTTTGAACTAAACTCGAACCAAATATTTAGTGAGTGTATTTAGTCTTTGTAGAACAGTGTACTCACCAGTGTTTGTCAGAGATTCTGTTGTGTTGTTGAGACAAAGCTGCTGGATTCAGTTGAATGTTTCTTTAGAGAAACAGAGAGACTTGTCTCCACTGCAGCTCTGCTGTCACTCAGAATAACTTTACTTTCATTTCAGGGAAATTTACTCTGCTGTTGTTCTCTTTCAGTGTTGCTCCTCCTCTCAGTGGGGAAGTGGTGGAGGAAGTATTCAGATCCTTTACTGAAGGAGAAGTACTCATACCACAAAGTGAAAATACTTCACTACAAGTGAAAGTCCTTCATTCAAAACTTATTTTTATATCTGATGTTTCTGGATCAATATTCCTGCTGCATTAATGTGTATGTAGCATGTTTTAACTCCTTTATATCCTGTTGTCTAGTTTAATCTACATCAATGCATCATATTCTATAAGATCATCACATGTTTGTAGCGTCTCTGTCCTGTGAGAACCTCGTATCTCTAAAAAGAACAAACAGGTTTCAGCTTTGTGACGATGTATTTTCCAGCTGATCCAAGAGGCTTTTTAAAGAGTTTATTTAGCTGAAGAAGTAGGAGGAGTTTCTCAACACATAAAGGAAACACTTCATCCTTCAGTTTATCACAAACATTCATCATCATCACATAAAGGAACACTTACAATATGTACCTCTGAGATGTAGTACAGTAAAAAGTACAACATGTACCTCTGAGACGTAGTACAGTAAAAAGTAGCATGAAGTGGAAATACACAGTTTGATATGTTGCCAATGAACCCAACCAACCCAAACCAAAACGTACTAGCTTGAGTTCGTCGTGCCCTCTCTGACATACAGATGGTCAAACGGATGACAATCATGGTAATTAATAAAATATTCAGACAGATGATTGTGTTTGTGTGATCCGTGTTCCTCCAGGCTGAGGCCATCCACGTCAACCCGCTGTACGTCCTGATCCCCACCACCCTCTGCACATCCTCCTCCTTCCTGCTGCCCGTGTCCAACCCGCCCAACGCCGTCGTGTTCGCCTACGGTCACATCAGCATCGTGGACATGGTAAGCTGCAGGTGCAGACGCAGGTTTAACGTGCTCCTTCCTGAAGTCTAAGTATATATATATATATATATATATATATATATATATGTCAGATGTGTTTTACAGCTCATTGCTGGTCAAAGGAAATCACAGAAAGACAAACTGACATCTCCTAAACATTTCATGCTGATATGTATCTTCATTACAAACTGTCAGTGTTGAATACCTTTTGAAACTGAGCTGTTAGTTTTGTTTCTTGGATTTATTGGAGCTGTAAAAATGGGAAAACTTGAAACTTTAGTCTCTCTAACTGTGAATAAAGTATGAATCAATCAATGTAGATAAATTGCAGCAATTTAGTCTCTGAACGTACACTGTACCTGCACTCTCAGTACTCTGGTACTGGGGGAGTCCGTAATACAACGTCAAAATAAAAAATAAGAGGCTGTTTTAAACACACACACACACACACACACACACACACACACACACACACACACACACACACACACACACACACACACATTTGTGTTGCTCTGTATTTACAGCTCTCGAATACACCAGAGAAACACTGACCTCTTGTGGCCACAGTCTCTTTAAGTTATAGCCCATAAACACAAGTTATTTACATAAACTATATAAACACACAGTATGAAAACAACACACCGAACTAAAACTAATTCTTCATCAAAGCTCCGACTCTCATTTTACTGTTGAAATTGTTCCTGCCAACGTTATGGTTGAGTTGGTTGGAGTCTGTTGTTTGTGCTCTCGGTGTTTCTAATATTTTGTCCACCCTTGTTTATATTAGTGGACATTTTATTTTTTTATTATTATTTAATTTTTAATAAGGATATATAATTTCAACCCCCCCAATTGTTTTTTTAAAATAAATAAATACATGTGTATATATAGATATATATACATCTCTCTCTCTCTCTCTCTATATATATATATATATATATATATATATATATATATATACACACAGAGAGAGAGATAATATTCAGTCACTAATAGTAATAAGTTATAATACAATTAATTGAATAATGAGAAATCAGGAAAAAGGAAGAAAAAGAAGCACATTTGTACAAACAGAGCCACACATGTACAAGTTTAAATTGACCATTTTTCTGACAGTTAAAAGAGTGTATGAAAGGAAATATCTCAACATTCTAATTCTCTATCATTCAACTTCCACCTTCTTTTTGAAAATATCCTTTATAATTAGTATTTTATAAGTGAATTAGTCCATAAACTGTACTTCTGTCGTTTGTGCGTGACCTATTTTCACCCCTGTGTAATGTTGTTGTTCTGTTTTGTTGGTGTTTAAATGATGAGAGTAAAAAAAAAAGCCCCATTTATATTTATTTTATATTTTTAAAAATGTTTTCTGTTCCAGCTCTCGAGTTGACTGTGAGTTAAAACACATGTTGCGTTCCCTTGTCCAGTCAGAGATCGTCTATGTGAGAGGAGGCATCACACAGAGGGTTAAAAACTTCCCTCCTACAGACCTGCAAAAGTGAACTGTTATTTTAAGGAAATTGTTTATTAGCATAGCTTAGCTCAAAGATTGTTTTATTGTTGTAAGAATTGCATTATAATTATAATGGAGGAGTATAACTAAGTAAATCTACATTTACTCGGGTGACATATTTGTAGTTTACATGAGTATTTCCATTTTATGTTACTTTATAGTTTACTCCACTACATCTCAGAGGGAAATATTGTACTTTTACTCCACTGCATTTATTTGACAATTATAGTTTTCCAGAAAAATATGAAATATGCTTATACGATATGATGTAGTACTATACTGCTAATATACCCAGTAGTATACAAACAATCTAAAAATGGCTGAACCATAACATTAAAATGAACTTAAAAAAAATAAAAATAGAATATACTCTAAAATAAAAATGATAGAACACTTTTAACAGATGCATGATGAGTATGTTTTAATACTTTTAATTAAGTAACAATTTGACTTAGTATTTTTAGGCTGTGGTATTTCTTTTACTTTAATTGTCATCATTATTCTACTATATCCACTGCTGCTTTTTCATCATGACTACTACTCTCATTATATGAATTATTTCTGTCATATGCATTGAATGTGTTGTAACTCTGTTATATTGCTCATTACACATTAAATATATTGTACTTCTGTCCATCTGATCCTCCTCTGTTGCTCTCCTGAAGGTTTCTTCCCTTTTTCTCCCCATTAAAGTTTTATTTTTGGGGAGAGTTGTTCCTGTTCTGATGTGAGGGTCAAAGGTCAGAGGATGTCGTATGTGTACAGATTGTAAAGCCCTTTGAGGCAAATTTGTAATTTGTGATTTTGGGCTATACAAAATAAATTGAACTTCAGTAAAGTATTTTTTACTACCCCTGGTAGTCTGCAACATAAACGACGAAGAAGACTCGCAGTGTTCCGTGAGTTTCGTGGTTTTAGAAACAGCGACAGAGTGAGACCTCTTGCTGTTGTTATTTTTCCTTCCCCTCTCTGCGGTTGCAGCCACAGGTTGCTCACCTGTGTGCTGCTGGAGAACGCTCGAGCGCGCTCCGTGCTGCAGCCAGTGGTGACGGGGGCGCGCGCGCGCGTCGCTGCCATTCCAGCACTCACATTCCCCGGTGCCACGGAACGAAAAGCGCACGCGGGCGACCCCCAAAAAAAAAAAAAAAAAACCTTTCCGAACATTAACCGGTGATATCTGACGTTCCTCGCGGGGCTCGTGGCTACACACACCGGCGGAGCGGGGGAGGACCGGGGGGTCGGGAGGGGGGGTGTCCGGTAAAGTACGGTCGTTAAAGCCACGTCGACTGAAACAGTTTTTACGCAGCGGAACCATGCTGGACCCGTCCTCCAGCGACGACACCGGCGGGGAGTCCGACCCAGAAGTTGTGCAGGAGACTCCGAGGAGACCGGCCGCCGGTGCGGCGGGGAAGCGTGGGAACAACACCCGCAACCGCAGCTGCAGCAGCGGCCAGGTGCGTCCGCCCGCCGCACCTGGAGCAGCTGCACCCGGGAAAGGTGCGAAGGACGGCGGCGCTACAGGTGAAGCGGCGGAGCCGGAGGAAGAGGAGGAGGAAGAGGAGGAGGAGGAGAGGAAGGAGCGCGAGCGCATCCAGAAGGAGGAAGAGGACCGGAAAATTAAGCTGCAGGTTTACGTGTTCGTGCTGCGGTGCGTCGCCTACCCGTTCAACGCCAAGCAGCCCACCGACATGGCGCGGCGGCAGCAGAAGGTGAGTCCGTGCACCTGTTGACTCTCACCTGGCCGCCTCGTTTACACCAGCAGGCAAAACCAGCCTCATATTTGGAATGGCACTCAGCTGCTGAATAATTCGGCATGTATTTGACCCAAAATTTTGCAAAAAAAATAGTTTTCATAAACATAGCTGTTACATTATTAAATATCTCTGAAACAAGAGCCACGTGTTGTGTGACATGAATGCCGAATTCAACCCCCACGTGACTCGTTCAGTGTCAGGTGTTTCTCTCGTGTGTGCTGTGTGCATTTGCTTGGTTCGCCTACTGTTAACCTTAAATTTAAAGAAATCCGAAAGGAGTCTGGTATCGTAGTAAAGGCAGGTTTTTTATTTTATTTTTATTGCCAACCACCAACCACCACCCTGTAACACCATCATTCACTCATCTGTACACGCAGCTCCCCTTAAATCAGAAGTCGGGGTAGAAAACCATCTCAGTAAACCATCACCATTACAAAGAAACACTATAAACCCACTTCCTCTTCCAATCCACTTTGTTCTACCAATGCAAACAAAAACTGGAGTTAACATAAGAACAGTTGATTGAGAATCACTGCACTCTCCATGAAGATGGATCTCTTTAAATTACCCTTTTTATGTCATGCCAAACAAAAGACAGATACTGATATGTGTTCAGTCTTTTTAAATTTTTTATTTAATAAAATATTTCTGAAGCGCCGTCCTTGGCTGCACCACATTCCAGGGGCCATTAAAGCTGATTTGGTGAATAGCCTCTCCTCGGGTTCAGATGTAGAGGGGAGGAAGCCAGTCCGAGACCGAAGAACCCCAATGTTCTCCTTTCCCTCTGGGGGGCGTGTTAATGAGCGTCTCGCAGGGTTTAATTTCAATATGCAGACGATGCCATCTTGTGTGTGTGTGTGTGTGTGTGTGAGTGTGTGTCTGTGTCGAATCTTCTTCAAGGCAGACGTGGGAGTTTATTTGTGCACAAGTATAAGTATCAGAATATTAAACCCCAGTGTCACATTAATGAGACAGAAACCCCCTCGAGATCCAGCAGGAGGAAACCAGGTTTCTGAATATTCTTTCCACCCGAGCCGATGCCGGGAGTCCTGCTTCTCCCTGAGCCGACTGGTAGAATAAACAAGAGTGTGAATTCATGCAAAGACGAGAGGAGACTGCGGCATTGATTTCTTGTCTCGCGGAGGAAGTGGAGTTCCTCGCGTAGCGGTGGCGAGTCGCCAGTTTGAATCCCTCGGCCCTTTCTCCTCGCAGACGGCTCCGGATCGATGCAACGCCTCGGGACGACGCTTCATCGGCAGGGAGAGTGGATTTAAACCCGTCGGAGGGCAAACTGGTGCAGGAGGCCGATCTGAGAGACGAGGAATCCTCACGTTTAGATTAGTTTCTCAGGAGAAGTTTAACCTTCACGAAGTGGGTTCGGGGTGTTGGCCAGACGTGACCGCGGCCCTGATTCCTCTGTCCGGTTCTCCTCAGTTCATCGAGCGCTGCTCCTGCTACACCATCACCTGCACGTGCTTCATCCTTTGAGTGTGAAGGCAGTACGTTTACTGTGCCATACAGATGCATAACCTTCCCTAAAATCGGTGTGCGAGTTGATCCACATTTCAGACCCCATGAAAGTTTTTATTTTCATTCATTTTTTATTTACAAATATAAATAGTAAGTGTGAGAGATGATTGTCATCGTAAATGACAGTCAACTTTGGATCGCTGCCGGGTATTTTGCACACTGCCTAAAATAGTTTCCATCTTCGGGATGTCCCCGATGGGACAGACAACGCTTTCTGGTAGCATCTGGTACATTTACTCAAGTTCTACTGCGCCTTAGTACAATTTTGACACCACTTTCTACATTTCAGAGGGAAATATTGGACTTTTTACTTCACTCCATTTATTTAATCATTTTATAAAATGATACAATGTTTTGTTATACAGTAAATTAAACCACCCAACATTATAGAAATTAGTAAAATTAGCTTTATTGCTGTCGAATATATCGTAGTTAAGCCGTCGCCATGCTGTTGTTAAGCCGTCGCAATGCCGTCGTTATGCCGTCATTAAGCCGTCGTTAAGCCGTCGTTATGCCGTCATTAAGCCGTCGTTATGCCGTCGTTATGCCGTCATTAAGCCGTCGCCATGCCATCGTTAAGCCATCGTTAAGCCGTTGTTATGCCGTCGTTAAGCCGTTGTTATGCCGTCGTTAAGCCGTTGCAGAACTAAACTAAAGATGAAGTTTCTTGCGATGCCAAACATTATTATTTCCTGCTTCTTGAAGTCATGGAGACCAACAATAATCACTGCACAGAAACTTAGTTGGCTTTTGAATCCTGTCAGTTTCCTGCTGGCCACCGGGCCTCTGGAGGCGGAGTTAATGATGCAAGCCGGCGCTTAGCGTTGGCCCACGCACAAACTCGGCCTTCAGCGTGTTTACTGTGGGCCTCCATGATGCTCACGCCTCAGGGCTTCACCTCCCGGAAAACACATGAATGATTACAGAGGCTGTTTTTATACGTGGAAAAAAACCCAAAGAGTGCTGTTTATCATTAAGCATTAAGGAATTACTCTTTGGATTTAAAAATGTATTGCTGATGTCACATAGTCAGTCATGTTTTTGAAATGTACTTTCTTTTGCTCAAAGTCAGTAATCACGTGCCCTCTTTCTTAACCCTTGTGTGGTGTTCATGTTTTTGTTATTCAGCCAGTGTTGGTGGGTCTGGTGGACCCGCTGCATCTTTGGGTTTTTAATTCAACACAATCAAACAATTTTAAGTTAAAATCCTCAACAGATGTTTAGTTCATCTCCATTACAAGCAGTATAAACAGCATATATGGTTAATATTTACCCTTTACCTTTGTTAGATCACATTTATGAATTAAAGTGCTACTCGTTTTTGATGCTCCTGGCCACAGATTCTCTCATCCCTGTGCTGTGTACTCATCAGTACCACAAAATGGGTTTGGACCATCGCCTTCCACCTAAATTAGTGCAATCCAGAATAATTTTCTGGATGGAATCTGGGATGAAAATCTCAAAGGAAGACTTGATGTCCTCCACATGAGTAACTGCCATCATTATTGGCCCCGGTTGCATCCTGATCACATGGGCAGCCATGCGGGGGGCAATCATGTTGGGCAAGAAGACCATTCAATTTCACCATTTTTTGACATCCATATTTCTTCACTTGCTAGCTGATGACGGGCTGGTTCTGGTCCTGAGGCTGGCTGCTGACAGGCTGGTCCTGGTCCTGAGGCTGGCTGCTGACGGGCTGGTTCTGGTCCTGAGGCTGGCTGCTGACGGGCTGGTTCTGGTCCTGAGGCTGGCTGCTGACGGGCTGGTCTTCGTTTTGGAACTAGCTGATACTCAATCTCATCCTCTTCTTCAAAGTCACTGTCAGACTCTGAATTTTCAGAAATGTGATGCTCACATTCTGAAACCTCTTCCTCATCATCATCTAAAGCTTCTCTCTGTTCCAAAATCAATTGGAACCTCTCTGAGCAGAGAATATTTAGGCCATCTTGATGAGTTGTGATAAGGAACCACACGTGCAAAGCTATATTTATTGTGTCCCGCCCCCAATCTGCAGCTGGGACAGAGTATGAGCAAATTGGTTCCCGCCAGACAGATGGTCAAATGTGAGAGCAGACAGGTGTCGGTGCTTGAATCTTTCAACAATGTTGCAACCTTGTGCGGGAACGGCAGGTGCAGACACACAAAACACACGCACACGCACACCCACACTTTCTTGGCCACATGCGATCACAGACATAAATTGCAGTAGGTGCGCGTTTTACCACATATGAGAGGTAACAATTGCATTGCTATAGATTTAAATCCCTAATCCCACTGCAAATTACCAGAGATGAATCCTGTACTTCAATCCGAGGAACCGGTTTCCGTGCCGATGTTGGCGCCGTTGTTTGGGTCTTAACGATGCGTAAAGGTTCCGGTTCGGTTGGCAGCGTATCTGCGTTCCAAAGGGTCCAGCGCGATGTCCTCGTCATGTGACGCATTACAGAAACCTTTCCACGGGTTTCAGCCCGGGTCAATAATCCCTCACAGCTCATCGCCCACTGATGTTGTGCTCCTTGGAACCTACACCCTCACATTTGCAGACGGGACAGTTCTCTTGACTTCGGGCCGCGTTTGAATCGTCCACCGGTTTGAACTGTGAAGACGTCGCTCGCCCATCTCTCTTACGTAGAGGACCCTGGGAACATCGGGAGGACCCGGTTCAGGACTCAGGGTCCGGTACGGTGGGAAAAAGAAAACAACATCAAATGCAGGATGTGTTTTTTTTAATTTATTTATTTTGACTATTACATTTACTCAGAAACCATTAAGGATTAAAGGTGGAACATAAAAACACATGAAATCAGAGGAATGGAAGCAGAGATTATATTCCACAGATTTATTCATCAAACATTTCATTTAGTCACTGAAGCTGTTTTGACAAAAACAAGTAAATATTTGAAATGACGTCTCATCTCGTGAGGAAAGAGCCTGGAAGACGATCAAATCGGGGAGTAAAAAGTATAAAATACCCACTATTGTACACAATATTTTCTGACGTTGTCATGGTGACGTGATATGTTGCAGCAAAGTGCTGTAAATTCATATTTACACCATTTAAAGCTCCTCACAGTCTCTCACACAACATTTAACAGGTGATGTCAGTGAGTCCCTGAGGGTTCAGGGTTTAAGGCCCTAGGGGGTCGGGGGGTTCGGGGGGCATAATCCTCTTTCTGGTACTGAGGTAATTTCAGGAAACGAACCAAACTGCTCTGGTGTTTGTTCGAGTCTCCGAACCCGAGGAGCCACAGCAGCTCTGCTCTTAGCTGCCGCTCAGGAGTTATTCATTACATTTCCCCTTCAGCCATTTCTGAATTCTGTATCCTGTTGGCTGATTTAAACATTAACAGGTTCTCTGAGGTTCGTGCTCTCCGGAGCTCGATACGAATCACACTGACCGTTAAAAACCAAACCCACGGCGGCTTTGGGGGAAGTTTCTGCAGAGAAACCAAAGCGGAGAAACCAGCCGTGCAACATCTCGTCTTTCCTTGTTTACATAGTTTAAACACTTCCTCTCGGCTCGTTGTTTTTTAAGGATCTGCTTTTCGAGAGGCGGCCACTTAAGAAGAAGAGCTCTCTTTCTAAAGCCCAGCTCGTCCGTGTGCGGTGGTTAAAAGTCTCCTGAGCTCTGGAGACATCAGGAAAGTCATAAAGGGGAAAATAAGCACGTAATGCTGTTGTCTTTCTGTCTCAGGGACTTCTGCTTTATGTTTGGGGAATGAGTATTGATGAAATCTACCTCGTCTGTGACTCAGACGAGAGGAAGGAAACTCGAGTTTCACCCGAGGCCGTCGGGATAAAACAAAGGGCCGTTTATCTCCCAAAGAGCACAGCGACTCGGGCTCGTTATTTATTCTAATAAATAATTAACACATCAAGTTGAATAATCCCCACGCCGAGCCACAAATCTGATCCGCGCAGGACTCGGAGGAGTCGATAGTCATCTTGTTTTTCTCTATTTAAACCCGAGCAACGGAAAAAATCCGAGAGGATCCAGCGAAAGCTCCTTTTCATTGAGGCGCGAGGGACGGAGGTCCAACATGTGAGAGTTTGGAGCCTCGGACACGTCGGTTCAGATCTTTACCTGCAGAATCCTGAAGTGCTCACATCCAGCGTTTCTTCTTCTGCAGCTCTGCACAACTTCCTGCCCGCCTGTTGTTGTTGTTGTTGTTCTTCTTGTGGACGAGAAGTGAAACATTGATGTTGTTACCGCGTTGACCTTGTGGACCTTCGCATAGCTCAGCTCTGAATATTCGGTCTGCGCTGTGGCCTTGATTTCATTCTTTTTTAAATCTGGTTAAAGAGCCGAGCGGCTGCTGGAGAATATTTCTGCATTAATCTGCCTGCACTCGTAGTGCGAGATATTCTCCCTGGCACCGAGAGGAACCTCCCACCTGTTGTGTTCTCTCTCGCCTCTCAAACATCGGAAGCTTCCCGTCTTCCCCCGGTGTTTCTGCCTTTTGTTTTGTCCCGTTTCCAACAGCGGCTGGCGAGCGGAGCAGGGAAACCGTGAGCAACCCTCCTGAAGGGGACCCACGCATCCCCTCCCTGCACACGTCTAATCCCCCTGGCAGCCGTTTATTACACAAACAAGATAAACACCATCTCTGCTATAAGGAGACACTTCTGCTGACGTTTTTATTTATTTATTTATTTATTCCCGCGAGTAAGTGGGCGGGATTTTTGGCCGCAGATTAGCTGGAGGCGACTTCCGTCCTCCTTTTGTCATCTCTCCTTCCCCCGTCAGAGTCCCTGAGACGGGGCTCTTCTCAGAGGGTTATGTAACCTCCTCCTCCTCCTCCTCCTCTTCCTCCTCCTCTTCCTCCTCTCAGAAGTGAAAGGATGTCTCAGCAGGGCTCTCTCAGAGCAGGAGCTCCGTGAAGAGCATCCGACAGCGAGTCAGCTCAGCCCCGCGGCCGAAGCTCAAACTCTGCAGGACGCTGGCGTCGGGGCTCGACTTTCACTTTTTGACTTTACCTTCAGCGTGTCCACGCAGAAGTCACAGGTACAATTAATGTGCTTCATTCGATTTGTGACGGATTCAGACGAAGAAACGGTGTAAACACACAAGTGATTGATTTCCAGTCGGGTTTGTTTCCGTGAGACGAAGCGGTTGTGATCGGTGGAGAGCTGCTCTTGAAAACGACGTTAGCTCAGAGAACAAATCGTTGTTATTTGGATCCGTCGTACGCCAACGGAAACCTATTCACCAGCGTGAATAGATTTGTATCATCCTCACTGATGCTGTTCCTACGTTTTCTTTTTTTTTTTTTATAATCGTTCAGCCCTTAAAGACGGACACGGTCCTGTTGCTGGGAGCGAGGCGGTGTTTTTCATCATCATAAAAATAAGTACATTCCCACTTATGGCCTCAAATCTTCCGTCGCGTCATAGTTTTGAAGCACGGACGCTAATGGTATATATGTTTTTTTTTAAAAAAAGTCACTATGAATGCCTCAAATTTAAATGTTTATCTTTTTACTTTTACAGTCATATATAGTGGGTAATTGCAGAAAACACGTAACTCAAATAAGATAAAAATGATTGTAATTGAAGGTAAATACTTGCTTTGATTAAAAGAATATGAGTAGTTTTACTGATGTATTATACGCTTCTTAGAGACGGCGTTCATAATTCATCTCTAATATCTATTTTATATTAATGTAAAAACATCTCCTTCAAACAACTGGATTCATTCTAGTTCCTCACCAAAAACTACACATTTGAACACCTCACGACAGCGTTATAATTTAATTATACTCGATATCAATACTCGCTGTAGTCAGGCTTCCTACCGGTTGACCTCCTCTACCTCTCGCCCCATCTTCTGTACCAACACTTACCCAGAAGGCACCGGGCCACACAGCAGGCTGTGAAACGGGAAATGTACACAAGCCACCAAGTTTTCAGCCTCAGAAACTTTCCGTGTGTGTTTGAGTGATTTGCTGCTGAGCAGCTGCAGAGAACTCATTAAACTTGCAGCACCTTTATTTTATTCCTCATGTTGGATTTCTGAGTCCAAACACAGCGATGGATTATTTCAGTTCAATGTGTTTCCTGCTGGTGAGTCAAAAGCAGAAATCCCCCCTTGGACTCCGTGTGTGTGAAGATATTCATGTGATGTAATGCATTAACCACCAACAGTCCACAGAGTGAAGAGGTTATTATACCACACCGATCTGAGCTACTTCCTGTTCTCCTGTTGAATGCAGCAACATTTATTATTTTAAGACGTCTGGATGAACGGCGAGCAATACCTGCCTTTTTTTCTTTTTTCCTCTCCTCCCAATTTATACACCCACAGGAGGAAGCCCAGAATGCATTGCAACAACCTGTACAAGCACATACTCGAATCACGCTGACTGGAAAACCTCTCTCTCTCTCTGTCTCTCTCTCTCTCTCTCTCTGTCTCTCTCTCTCTGTCTCTCTCTCTCTCTCTGTCTGTCTCTCTGTCTCTCTCTCTCTCTCTCTCTCTCTCTGTCTCTCTCTCTGTCCCTCTCTCTCTCTCTGTCTCTCTCTCTCTCTCTCTCTCTCTCTCTCTCTCTCTCTCTCCTACACAAACCTCTCAGCTGAATCAAGTAAATTACAACAGAACTGTGGATGTGCACTGAACAACAGACTGATGACACATAACAGCGATTGAGGATATGAGGGGGAGATCAGATTTATTTTTTAAACAGTCAGACTCAACTTATTCTTTTTTTTTATCGTGTCTTCTCATTTTAGTCTATTTCTCTCATTGTGTAGATTTGCATTTTTTTTTTTTTTTCTTTTTTTTTTAATTCTCAAATGAAAAACGGCCTTTGTAAGACACATTGTCACCGATCCAAACTATACTTCATTGTACTTATTGAAGGTCGTGTACATTATTAAAGTCCTCCATTGGCTCCGATTACTCAAACGATGACAGGTATCTAGTCGGCTTCGTGTGTTAGTGCGAGCTCTAAAACTCGAGGCTACCCGGCTACCCGTAACACGTCTTCATGCTCACAGACCTGCGGGTTGAAGTGACTCACGCCTTTATAACCATCTTATTGCTGAACGGCATGCTGGGACATCCTGTCGCTCGCTACAATATCCACTGTTTTTATTTAAATAAAAGCAGCAGTAGTAGTGTACAGTAATTATTTGGGGACGAAGGGACATTCAGGGGAAGATAAAAAAAAAAAAAAAAAGAAAGATGGGAGATGTTGCATAGATTTGGTGGACATGATCTGAAACCTGAAGATTAATTTGAGATGCAGCTCAGTCACATGGTTCTAGTCATGAATCCGACATGTTTATTAACCAATTAAACTAAATTGTAAATAAATAGAACAGTATGTAAGTGTATTCTGTTCCACATGCATCGTATTGAGAATTGATCAAAATGACTCTGAATGTCTACAGCGAATAAAAGATACTCCGACATATTGGGTTGAAGGTTTTTGACCTAAAATTATGCATTTTTTACATAATTTTGGACTTAATAAAAATAAGCTGTGGCGAAATAATTATCCTTTACACATATCATAGCCTGCTTTGTTTTTAACCATTGTGAACACGTTTGCCCTGTGATTCTGTAAATCAAAAGAGCCGATTTAGGAAACTTTAAAAGGGACTTTCATGAATTAAATTGGCCTTTTTTATTTATTTTTCTTGCCTCAGCTCATTCAGATGTTCTCCACATTGTTTTTATGTTCACACAGCGAGGATGATTATGAATCCTTCACAGAACCTGTAGAAGTACTAGAATTAACACAATGCACATATCAGTGATTCAGATTCAGAAAGAAAATATTTTGAAGTACTTTACAACTGTCTGTTTATAATGAAATGGCCCGAACACTAATTAATTACCAGCGTGTATGTACCGTTTAATATTTAAACTGTTGGGGAGGTTGGATGGATGATGAGAGGGAGGGAGGGGGAGGAAGAGGTCTCTACTGATGTGGAACATCACCTGAATCCTCGTCCAGCTCTCGGTCGCCGTCACACGGTATCTCCGTCGTCTTCTTCTCCTTTTCCTGCATTTTCCTGATCATCTTCTCCACCTTGGTCTTCCTGTCGCCCGTCTTCTTTCCAAAGACGCCTCTTCTGTCCTTTTTCATCTTTAGCCTGCCAGCTCTGCTCTTCGTTGGCCAGTTGTTCTTCCATCAGCTGGACTTCTGACTAATGGCTCTTCATATCCTCCACCACCTGGTTTAAAGTTGCCTCCAACTGTTGCTTCTTGTCCAGTTTCATCTTTAACTTTTTGCCCAGAGCTTTGTTGCTCGATTCAAAAGCTTTTACGCTGGACTCCAAGATCTGGTCCTTCTGGTTGAGGTCTTTGGCGGACTTTGGGTACTCCTGGGTCCTGCGGCGCTCGGAGTCCTTCGTCTTTTCCTCCTGAAGTTGGAGACTTTCCTTAAGGTCCTCGGTGGACTTCTCCTCCAGGGTATTGTATCTCACCTGCCAGTCTTCGTTGTTCTTCTGGAGGTCGGCTGCTTTGCTGACGAGCTGATTTTGGGTCTCTCTGAGTCTCAGAGACCGACTCTCCTCCTCCTCGTAAAGGTCAAGGATTTGGATGTTTGAGTCAGAGAGTTTCTGCATCTCTGCCTCAAGCTTTGCATCCATCTTGTTGTAGTCCTGGTTGCTACGGTGCTCGGCGTCCTCCATCTTTCCTCCTGAAGTTGGAGACTTTCCTTCAGCTGGGCGATTTCTGGCTCGTGTTTTATGACGCTCACTTGGCTGTTCTTGTTCTCAGCGGTGAACTCCATCTCTTTGAGCTCTTGAAGATCCTGCAGATTCTTTATCCTCTTCTCAGCGACCTCTTGAATCCTCTCCAGACGGCTTTTGCTTAGTCTTCACGGACTCAGCAGCAGAAATTCCACTTTTCAATCTCAGATTATATCTTAACTCTCTCCAGGTCACTCAGCTTCTTTCTCAGACTGTGGATCTCGTTGTTGGCACTAATCAGAGCAGTTTTCAGATCGCTTTCTTTTGAGGAAGGTCCTGGACGGTCCTGGGGATCGGCAGCCTTGTTTTCCTGTTTCTTCCTGATATCAAAAGAACAAAACGTGGCCTGTGGCTGTTTGGCGTGATGGTCACCTTCTTTTGTTGGGTTGTCCTGAGGATCGACAGCCTTGTATCCCTCTTTCTTTCTGATATCGACAGCACCAAAAATTCCTGTTTTCTTTCCGAAATCGACGGCACCGAACATGGTCTGTGGCGTTGTGAAGAAGCAGAGTGTATACATTTCTTTGGGGGGATTATCAGAGGCTGGGATATGTCAATGATTAGCAGCATTAATCTGGTGCATTGATATTTTTGCCCAGTGTCAGATTTAGATAAAAACTCCCTCTTGGTACCTTTTGAGGACAAACACGTCCTCTAGTTAAATGGCCATGTAAAATACTATATATCAACATTATTTTCCACTTTGACCGAGTGAATTGTTTTAACCAACGTCGGTCCTGATCATAACTACCAAATAAATTCATTCATTTTCAGAATTTTAACCCTTTAAATGCCATTTTTTGAGATAATGCTTTAAATGAAAAAACACATACATTTAATTATTACTGTATTATAAATGCTCGGCAGAAATTTCATTTTTTTAATTTCTTCACAGTGAGTCATATTTTCTTTTTTGTGCAGTATTAAATTAAATGATCTCTAATAGGTGCTATAGTCCATTAAAAATGTGCATTATTACTTCTTTTTTTTATTACTTCTATTACTCTTCAAAGTTTTTAGGCTTGGAATTATTAAAACCCTTTAAAGTTGTTATAATAGCCTTTTATCTAATAGCCTATTTCCTTATTTGGCTCTGGCTCTGACATAAAGCAAAAGTGGTTTACAAGATCACTTTGAGCAACAGCCATGAGAGCCATTTGCTCTCGCCTCATATGGTTATGAAAACACACACACACACACACACACACACACACACACACACACACACACACACACACACACACACAGTTTATCAGGAAGATGGCACTATTTGCCCCGTAGGGTAAACATGAGATTTTAATTTTTTTTTTAAACTACAATTTTGAAGCCAGGGCTCTAGATTGAAAGCCTGAGATAAAAGAACGTATGATTTTATACTGCGATGGCCGTTGGATCAAAAATGTTGGTTTTAATGGGTCCCAATGGGGACATTTCATCTAACATCATCTCACCATGGCTTTATGTGAGCAGCTTTTTAATTAGTGAGCCAGAGAGGTGACTTTGATTCAAGTATTTCTCTGAATGCTTCTTAATAGTGTTGACTTTCAGGTTATTTATGCAAGATATGTGCTGCTCTATAATTTACTTACATTTAATTTACTTTTATAATCTTATTAATAATGTATAAAAATACATAGTAAATGATCCTAAAGATGAGCCCATTGAGACAGGATGTATT
Source organism: Ophiodon elongatus (assembly GCA_016806645.1). Taxonomy (NCBI): domain Eukaryota; kingdom Metazoa; phylum Chordata; class Actinopteri; order Perciformes; family Hexagrammidae; genus Ophiodon; species Ophiodon elongatus. The sequence goes on from JACSYO010001892.1 coordinate 87,454, forward strand.
ATTTCAGCGTTACACATGAAATAATACATCCTTACCATACATCCATACACATGTTTTTCTTAAACATCCTATGAGAGGAGTGCTTATTTCTGTCCACAATTATACTCTTGAATCGACAGAGTTTTAATATACAAGACAAATTTAGGTTATTCTATATTCTATAATCCTGCTGGCCTGAGGCCTGTGTACAACGTGACAGATTGAATAGTGAGCGAAGGCTCAGCCTGTATATAAACGGCTTTAAATCGTTCTCTATGTACTCTGCATTCATTCAGGTCTGTATTTTGGGGTCCTTCAGGCAGCGGGGCCACATATCACACGTATTCACAGTAAAAACCCGAAGCCGTCGCCCTCTGCAGTCCTCTGGAGGCCGACGATATTCACGAGTCGTCATAAATAAATAGGTATTGACAGGTTGAGCGGCTCGCATGATGTCTCCGCGTGGCAGCCGGATCCGCCCGCGGCTCGGCTCGGCGCCTCTGGCGGCTAACGAAGTCCCCCGAGGCGCCGCCGCCGCACGCCACTCGTTTGTCGAGACTTCTTCTTCCCCCCCTCCGTCCCTGCTGTGGTGCCTCGTGTATCGTCTCCTTCCTTCTCGTGCAGTGAAGTGCACATTTTGAAAGAGAAGGAGCTTGTTGTCTGCTGAGACCCTCAACTCTTTTAAATCCAGATTCAAGGATCTTAATCAATTTCTGCATTTCACTACTGTATTTTATTTCTTAAACTGCACTGGAACTTTTATTCTATTTTTTTTATTTTTTTTATTTTTTTATTTTAGCTTTTTAATGTTTTACTGACTGTTTTTATCTTTTTTTTTGTATGTAGATAATTCAGGGAATTAGCAAGAGTCTGGGCGACTAGTAAAATGAATACTCCAGTTAAGGGAACTGGGAAGAGTCTGGGATACTTAAAATAGATACTCTAATTCAGGGAATTAGAAATAAACTAAAAAGAATAATGTTTAAATAATTATTTTTAAATATTTTCTTTTGCATTATCTTTTGATGCTTTTAATGTTTTTTTTGTGAAGCACTTTGAATTGCCTTGTTGAAATGTGCTCAACAAATAAACTTGCTTTGTTGAATACCAGCGCGCGACTCTCGGGACGACTCGGGTGTCGAGTTTTCTGAAAAGTGTGTGTCATTTGTTTTTGTTTTGATACTTCCTTTGGGACGATCTTGGTATTCTGATATTGAGTAATTGAGCTGTTGAGTAAAAAAAAAAAAAAAAAAAAAAAAAAAAGAAGTAATCCCACGCTGGATGTCATGTGTTTGTTATTTCCACCTACTCCTAACACTGTGTTGGCAGCAGATCCAGAGGCTGCTCCTCTCGCTCACAAAAGGACTTCAATGGGTGTAATCCACTGTTTACAAAAAAGAAAAGACATAAGGTGTCCAGTAAATCCTATCTGGCAGCTGAAGATATCTCAGAGAGGTTTCTATGAGTCCTTCAGTCCAACAACATGTTCAAGAATACACAAACAAGTCCTCAGCGGTATTGGCTGGATGATGAATACAGAGACGGCTTTTCTATTCGGAGCTCGTGGGGCAAAGAATGGGAAGTTTGGCCCGAAGGTGTGTTCAACAAATCCAAAGCTCTGCAATCGAACACGGAAACAATGGAAAAGAAAAAGTAGACACGGATTCGCCCGGAGGCGAACAACGCGTCTACGTGAGCTGAAGATGATCGCTTTCGCTTTGAATCTGCTTCGCCAACGTACGGAGATGAGAGAGTGGGGAAAATAAGAAGCCGTTGAAAGGGAAGTGACAAAGAGCCGGAGCTCGTGGTGAGTTCTGAGATCAGTCTGACTGACATGACCATGGACATGAAATGGAAGTGGAAGGAACACGGTCAGAGCGGCGGCTGTTCTTATCTGTACCGTTGCCATTGCGACCGTTGTAGCGGGCGAACTCCCGTATAAACTAGACAGCCTTTCACCGAGGCGTGAGGTAATCATGCAGTAACTAAAAAAAAACAAGTGGAGTCAATGAGGGAACAACTTAATGTTTCTGGATGTAGCTGGAAAATTGAAGTAAAAATAATTATGATATATCAAATTGTCAAATTATAGTAATTAAAACTGTCACGGATCGAATCAGTACAAAAGAAAAAAGGGAGGAAAAATAACTTTTAGATCTCTGATCACGTTTTTTTTTTTTTTTTTTACGCCGATACTATTTATTGATGATCCGTATCAACAGATACAGATCCCTTTGTTGTTTGATTATAGCAGCTGGTTTACAAGGATCCAGAATATTTTCCTTTGCCATCGTCCCAAAAAATTATTTAGTTATACTTTTACTTTGTTATAGTAATTCATATTGTTTTCACAAAAACACACTTCAAATGATAAAGAATTAAAAGATTGTATTTTTTATTGATTAAAACAAATTTTGTCGTTAGTAGTTTAGTGATGTTGTGTAAACTAATAATTCATGTCTAATATCTATTTATGTTGTTCTACTGCAAACATCTGGATTTATTCTAGTTCATCACCAACACTACATTTTACTAGATTACATGTGAACACATCATGAGAACGTTATCATTTACCTTCAGTCAGTACTCATGTTCACTGAGCAGAGCCTGAACGTGGTTCTCCGTTAGCAGTGCTGCTAACGTTACTAGCTCTCCTCCTGTTGGTTCTCCGTTAGCGGTGCTGCTAACGTTACTAGCTCTCCTCCTGTTGGTTCTCCATTAGCGGTGCTGCTAACGTTACTAGCTCTCCTCCTGTTGGTTCTCTGTTAGCGGTGCTGCTAACGTTACTAGCTCTCCTCCTGTTGGTTCTCCGTTAGCGGTGCTGCTAACGTTACTAGCTCTCCTCCTGTTGGTTCTCCGTTAGCGGTGCTGCTAACGTTACTAGCTCTCCTCCTGTTGGTTCTCCGTTAGCAGCATCCAGTGTTTGTGGAGCTTGATCCCAGGTCGGGACTGAAATTTGCTTCAGCTTCGATTCTGACTATTATCAATTATTTTTGTCATCTGTGTCTCACAATTCCATCGACTCTATTGGTGAAATACTAAATCACTGGAGTACTCTTTTGTGTTTTATCTCCCATATTTACAGTATTTCCATTCAGATATTTACTGGGAAAATGTGAGATTAACATGTCACACTGTTCTCTACCAGTTATTTCTCTCTCCGAGTGCCATCAAACTTTCCTGAGCAGTGGAGCGTGAGCCGTCACTCAGTCATATTTTTAAGCTGTTGTGTGTCAGCACAGTGTGATCCTCATTTATTTATTTTCTTGTATTTTACAGGAAGCTTCTCTATCATGTCGAGTGTAAAAATGGAGCTCCAGCAGTGCTGCAGCTATTCTTATAATATATTTTTTCACTTTAATATTCAGTTCAGTCCACACAAAACATTAGATTTAAATAATTTTTTTTTTTTTGCTAAATGTTTCCGTTGTAGGTCGAGCATTCATAGAAGACAAACTGCCATCGCGATCGGTCTTTTCAGTGTGATGTTTGTGATAATAAGCGCCAGCCTCTCATGTTTCTATTGTTCCTTTGTTTTGTCACAAACCATTAATTGGGTGGAGGTACTGTGAAGCACAAAGGCTCTGCAGATTTCTGTCTGTGAAATTGAAAATGACACCTTTTTGTATTCTCAATCAGTTTTCTTTTCATAGCCGAACCCTTCAGACCGAAGTCAAATCTGACTGAATTGCTCCCTCCGGGCGGCACACTCATTCTGTTTTAAACCTCTGAATTACCTCCCTATTTGTCAGTCATCAGACAATGAAATTATTCCCCATCTGGAGCTGTAGCCTACATTCTCAGTTATAGCTATATCTGCTTGTCCTGGGGGGGGGGGGGATTACACCCTGGACAGGTTATCAATCACAGGCGGCAACCTCCGGTTCTGAAAAATGAAGCCGATGCTTCATGTCTTAAAGCTGCATTCTCTCTCCTGACCACCAGGGGGTGACTCCTCTGGTTGTATAGAAGTCAAAGCTCCATGTGTTAAAACTGCATTCTCTCTCCTGACCACCAGGGGGCGACTCCTCTGGTTGTATAGAAGTCAAAGCGTCATGTGTTAAAGCTGTATTCTCTCTCCTGACCACCAGGGGGCGACTGCTCTCGTTGTATAGAAGTCTATAGAAAATGACTCTACTTCTCTCTTGATTTATTCCCTCAGTAAACATTGTAAACATGAGTTTATGTCTCAATCTCTAGTTTCAAGTCTTCTTCAATACAGCATGATGTTCATTTAGTAAATTATGGTCCATTTAGAGTCAAACAGACCATAAAGAGGGGATGCTTCAGGGCTACAACTAAACCTGATGACGTTCCCATTGGTCTGTGGGAGGAAGCCGGCCTGACTGCAGACTCTTGGTCCTGTTGAAGGAATCCTAAAGGTTGTTTTTGCATGTTTTAGCTCATTTACTTTAATCTTGCATCCCGGCTCATCACTTTCAAAATACTCCGTCAGTTTCTTTTTTGGGATATGATATCCTTCCTTCCAGGCAGGCGTTGGCTTCTGATCATTTCTGAAAGAAAATCAATCTTCAGAGAGTGAATCCATCAAAGTTGATGTTTACTTACTTCTACTTTCCACATGCTCGTCCCCCGGTTGTGCAGAAAAGTCTTCTCAATGTTGTGTTCAAGGACACTCTGACATCGGGCATTTGAGAAAGCATAAAAAAAGGCAAATGATTGTGGATTTAGTAGTTTTGCATTGAAATACGTTGAATGTTTTCCATCTGCAGCGGCGTAGTGAGGTTCTGATGTTTGCTTTTTGATAAATAAAGAAAGAAAAACTAAAATCTCACGGTAAACTGTGTCAAATGGAAAAAAAAACAAAACCCTCCCTCATTTATTCCTCCTGAGGTGCTGAGGACATTTTTTCCCTTTGAACCGTGTTATTTTCCGCCCCTGATCAGGGCCTCTGCAGCAACCCGCCCATGTTTTAACTCCCTTTGATCCCTCCGCCCAGCAAATATAATGATCGCCCACGGAAACGGGGATTATTTGATATGCTCTCCATGCAGAGCCTGGCGTTTAACTCGACCCATACTAATGAAGGAACGGGAGCGCTGTCCCTGAATGTGACGCGCTTCAGACCAGCACCACCTTTAAAGAGATGGATGTTTGTCTTTGCACCTCCGCGTGCTGCTCTGTGTTTTTTATTGAGCGCGTCACATTCCTGCAAGTTGTCAACAAAACATTTTTTTGTCACGTCCAATGAAACGGGCCGTTTGATATTTTTGGACGATACGCCGGCGATATCGTTGATCTACTGCGGAGATTAACTGGAAGTATTACCGGCAACGTCTGCACAGTTATCATATTGGAGATCATATCTAGAAGTTTACAAACCTCATTCAGTCTGAAATAAGAAACGTTTAATTTTGTTTTCATGCAAAAATGCCACATTAAGGCGGCGTGTCTCGTCTTTTTGATCCATACGCCGGGAGGGCAGGACTGAATAGCTAAATTAAGTACAATTAAATTATATATATGCAGTAAATATATAAAATGAAATAATGCTGCTCTCATAGCAGTGGCGTAACCCGGCCGTGGCCACTCTGCGAGCATCACAGGGCTGTGAAGTTTATTTGCATCCATATTTACATATTTGTGTCATTTTATCGTAGAGAAACAACCTTTTTACGACCGTCTTCATCCATAAATGTTTTACATAATTTCTGAATCTTCTTTGTAAGTGACGTTTTCAGACAGGAATTGAATTTCTATGGATACTAGTACTAGTATTTGGGATTTTATTACACTTTTAGATAAGATTTTTTTAAATACTATATAACATCAACTAATATGGTTTGTCAAAAACACGAATCTGACTGGGCTCCACTCAAACGACCACCTTTGGGTCTCGGGGACTCGCTTCATTAAAAACCTATGAACCTCACTGAGCTTATTAATTTGTGCGCTCATGATCCGTTGCTAGGTATCGACCAGGCTAGCTGTTTCCAGTCTTTATGCTAAGCTAGGCTACGCTCCGTCCCTAACGCGGACTTCTGAAGTGTCCTCCGTCTTCACTGAAATGACTTGACACAGAAGTCCAGAAGTGAGAAGTGAGAATAGGAAGACGGAGGTTATCTTTGGTTGCCGAGGGAAACCGTCTCCCGGGTTTGTCACGGCCGACTCTCTTCCCCCCCAGCGCCTCTGCTCTCCGCTGATAACGTCACACAGGCCTCCACGTCGCTTCACACACGGCGCTCAACGCGAAGCAGCAGCTGCTGCCCACGTTGGCCTCGTTGTCTTCAAACATGCTTCCGGAGAGTTCCCCTCCGTCTGCTCATCGCTGGTCCCGCAGTGTGAGGAAGGGAGAGCTGCACCTGAAGCCACGTTTCTTTCTTTTATCGTGAGCAGCAGGAAAAGCTCTTTCCTCTTCTTCACCAAGCCGTGGTCGTCACCGGCTGCTGATGATCGGGCGGAGCTTCTTGATGGTTCCTCGTGAGCCCTGGATCACACCATGATGTGTATTCACGTTCAATAGTTACTTCTTTATACAGTAGTTTTTATTAGAGACGTTCCGGTACTATTTTTTTTCCTTCCATTCTGTTGGCTTGTATCACGGTTTTGAGTCACGAATCCAATCAGCACAAAAGCGATAAGGGAGCAAATATAACTGTGATATCATGTTGTAACCGATATCATCGATGATCCATATACGTCAGTGCAAACCATCAACCATTCTAAATGGAATCCTTTTTACTTAATTATTGTCATGCATAGTGGTTATCTGCATAAAAGCACATCATTCAAATGATTGGGCAATAAAACATAAAAAAATCTAGTCATTATTAGTTTTAATGTATTATATTCTGCTTCGAGCTAGTGTTAGGAAGTTAAACAGCTCATAATTTACTAATAATTAGTGTTGATGCATCAAGAATAATGTGAATTACTTTTTCTTTTCTTCATGTGCCATTTGAGACTTTTGGAGTAATGCACATATATAAAAAACAAACAAAAACTGAGGCATTCGAACTCTGATTTGGACATTGATTACCATGGCGACGGCCGAAAGCTTGTTACGCACCAAAACAGATTCCATGTATGTGAAAACCTTCTCGGCAATAAACCCGTTTCTGATTCGTTCAAAGACGTAAACGAGAGCTTTCCGTATCGTGACTTCTAGCTGCCGTTGGCTTGAATCCACCACAGAACAATGTTCCCGGGTGAAGAAGCAGCCCTCCCGTCTCCGTTGCGCTCTGCGGGTCCTCGTCTCTGCATCGGCATGTTTTCATCTCTCAGCGAGCCGGCGTGAGAGCTGCTCTCTGATCACCTCCTGGTAGCCGCTCATGTGATGTGACGTTCTGTTCTTCTGTTCTTCTCTTTTGACTTTCACATCACCATCATTTTATTTCAATTAATATCGGAGCGCTTTTGAGTCGGATCGGAAGTCACACCCTTTGAAGAGTAATGTTCTTTCTTCGTGCTCCGAAAGTCCGAACGATACCGAGATAAAACCACACTTAGTAGTAGATGGATTAATAATATTAATAGTTTCTGTTTGTGTTGTTTAATCTTCTGCCCCTCGTAAAAATAAAAATCTGAATCTGGGAATGTACGTGAGGAAATCGTTATCATGATATCTTTTTCAGTATTCAGAATCTCACAGTAAGAAATGTCGCACGCCATTGAATTAAATGTTGAAGTATTTTGGTAGAATTTAATTTTTCGAGGCTCCACCTCCTCAGTCTTGTCTCGGCGTTGGAACCAGAGCCCTCGGTTTGTTTCTGGAATTGAGTCAAACACCTGAGCTTGCGCCTCCTGTTTGCCTCATTTCCCGTCTTTCTATTGACTCTCTACGCAATCGTTCCGCGTCTAAATTTTGCTTTGCACTCTCTCTGAACACACCTGTAGGATTTTTCTCCAATCATGAAAATCTGTGATGCTTTTCGTGGAGGTCTTATTTGGACGGAGTAAAGAAAACATGCTGAATATCAGATGACCGTGATTATAGGACAACAGACCTTTAAAATAAGCATTTAAAAATGCTTTCAGAATGGCTGTGTGGGGAAATTAAACCCCCGAGATGCAAACAGAGACGCCTCATACTTAATTGAAGGCTTTTCTCTCGTAGAAGTGAAACATTAAATACTGCCATTAGCTGAAATCTCACTTTAGTGCAGCTCTTCTGTCATCTCGTCTCATTTTCTGGCTCTTGAAGCAGTCAGAATGATTTTCTCTGGCTCTTACTTATGGGTATGCTTAGGAATCTATCGATCTATGCTAGTACTCTTATCAATACTCTTATCGGTTCAGAAAAACACCTTATATGAGCCGTCAGAAACTCCGTACTTTTAGGGCTCACTAACGCCAGGAGTCGCACCATGAACGGACTTGAAGGATGTGCTCAGCCACAGAGAGCCAGAGTCCTGACGTCTCGTCTTCCAGTCGCTTTTGTAACTCGTGAAGCGTTTATTTTCTCTGGCTTTGAAGGAAAAGTGAAACCTCCGGTTCTGCCGAATGCGGAAGTGTCTTAAAACCTGCATTCTCTCTCCTGACCACCAGGGGGCGACTCCTCTGGTTGTATAGAAGTCAAAGCTTCATGTGTTAAAGCTGCATTCTCTCTCCTGACCACCAGGGGCGACTCCTCTGGTTGTATAGAAGTCTATAGAAAATGACTCTACTTCTCTCTTGATTTATTCCCTCAGTAAACATTGTAAACATGAGTTTATGTCTCAATCTCTAGTTTCAAGTCTTCTTCAATACAGCATGATGTTCATTTAGTAAATTATGGTCCATTTAGAGTCAAACAGACCATAAAGCAGGGGATGCTTTAGGGCGGGGCTACAAGGTGATTGAGAGACGTATACAGCGTCTCTACATCCTCCTCAGTCCACATACGGTCACTTCCTGTTTACTGGCTGCAAAAAAAACAACATGGCGACGACCTGAAATCGCCAAACTCGAGACTTCAAAACATCAGTCCACAAACCAACGAGGTGACGACGCCCACTTCTTATATACAGTCTGTGGTTTTTACTATTTATATTCAAAATCAGCTCTAGAAACTGAAACATAATTTATTTGCACCACGTTGTCATCTTAGGCTTTTTATATTTACACTCTGCACCTGCGTTACAGAATCCATCCACCTTACTTCTTCACGAAGTCAGTACGGATTACTTTGCTCACCAAGTACTGCTGGTCTCTCCGCTCTCATCTGGCCTGGTTCAGATCCCTTTGACTCTTCGCTGAATACTCTTTGCTTCAATGGAGGAGGACAAACCTCGCCAGCGTCTGTGTGAATACTTTTATTCATGAACTCCTCCAGAGAACACCCCACATAAATATTGAGTAAACAACAATATTCCATAGTTTTATCCAGACATATGAGAAAGGCTCAACGGTATGTCGTCAAGTTATTTGTGTGATTTTTAAAAATAGATTTTAAATGAGCTTGACTTCCTTCTGGACCAGAAGCCAGAAGTTAATTTTGCGTCTCTATCGAGGCTACAATCCGAAGTTTGAAATACTCAAAGAAGCATCCCTTTGATGTCATACTTAAATAAAAAGATGCGGTTTCATGTTTTGTCACAAGATTAGAGCCGCTTGAAGGACGAGGCTGCTGCTGCTGCTGAGGATAAATGGAGCAGCAAACGGCTTGTGGAGTCGCTTCATGAGCGTCCTCTCCGCTCAGCGTGGTTCACAAATGTCACGACGTCTCCCCGGCCTCCCGTCAGCCTCTTCTTCGCTGGCGATGAAGTGGTTCTGAATCGGATTGTGCGGCCGTGGCTCCCTGGACGCCGTAATCTAATAAAAGGGCCTCGACTTGTCCCGCTCAGCGACGATCAATTGATTCAAACGGGCCTCAGCGGGCGAGCCGAGGCGGCGCTGCGATTCTATTTCTGTCATCTCCCCCCTTCTCCCCAGTCCAGTCTTTTCAATCTCATCCTCCCATTCTCTGCACTCCAGATTCCTCCTCCTCCTCCTCCTCCTCCTCCCGTTCTCCCTTCCTTTCTTCTGCTCTATTCCCGCGGCGACCCAGCAGAGAGCTTCACCGCCTCATTGGCTCGATCCACCGGCAGTCGTTAGACGGAAGAGGCTTCTGCTGGATTCCAGCACTCTGCTTCCTGAACGTTGTGGAGCCACGGTCTCGGTTCTCAGCTCTCACACTTGTACATTTTCACGCTGGCGCTCTTCATCTCGGCATTCCCACGACCAGTGAGCCCCGCCGCCCACTTCTGTCTGAAAGAAACTCTCTAAATCTGCAGCTTCAACCAATATTAGTTTAGAATTTCACAAAAAAGGCGATCGAATTTCACAAAAAAGGCTTCGTGTAGCTGAGGGGTGTAGCTGAGGCGTGTCGCTGAGGCGTGTCGCTGAGGGGTGTATTTGCCCGATAGCCATTTTACTTCTCTGAAATGGAAAATATAGGCCTGTTAACAATGAATTAAATCAACAGAGATTTAAACAATTGGACAAAAAAACACATCAAAACAGTATCTTTTCTGTCATCTATTGTGGTTATTTGCATAAGAACACCATTCAAAGGATGGGGAAATAAATACTTATTGATGCATAATATTTTCTTTGTTAAAGATTTTTTGCGGGGCATTAGTAGCTCTAATCCTGTATTATAAGGTCATTATTCCCTCACTAATTTCTATTTCATGTTGCTCTGAAAACATCTTATTCAAAACATCTATTTATTCAAGTTTCTCACCAAAGAAACTACATTTTACAAGCTAACATTTGAACACATCACAATACCCATTTTCTTTCTGTTTGGAGCTTGAACGCACCAACATGTAACTGAATGGAACCTCCGTACATTAGCCGCTAGCGCTAGTTGTTCCAAATGTTGCTATGCTGTTAGCGCTGTTATTTAGCCAAGCAGCAGCTGCTAACAGCTGGAAAGGGGAGCGCTACATTAACCTTAAATAACTTTTAATATACTGGCTCCTGATGAAGATCACATCTACTTCTCACTTGCCCAATAGGACAACTGCATGAGGGGGTCATATCGAGCCTCACCAGACCTTGGTGAACTTCACTTTAAGCCCTTAGTTTGTCAAATATTTAAGGGAAACGCACGTTTTTCATGCTGAATATTGCATGAAAAACGCTTTTTTTCAGTTTATAAAGCATCATTGTCCTGTTGTGACATATCTACATTTACAGCTCGTGCCCCAAAGTAGAGATGGGATGATTTAACTTCAGGTTCCTTTTAGAATACAGACACTGAAGCGGCTCAGTGTTGACCCACAGTTCTCTCTGTGTGGCGTCACTTCAGTGCAGGACAGAAGAAACACAGTTCATTAAACTGACGGATCTGGAGCTCGAGGTTCCAACAATGCGAGGAAACAGCTGAGGAAACAGCCGAGGAAACAGCTGAGGAAACAGCTGAGGAAACAGCCGAGGAAACAGCTGAGGAAACAGCCGAGGAGGCAGCGATCGTGGCGGCTCTTCCTTCCTCTCGATATCTGGGGGACAGACTCCTGGATCTGAAGCAGAAACCCAGAGCTAGATGTCTGTGGAGAGCTCGTACTTAACAACCCCGTCGCCATGGAGACTCCCACCCGGGTGGCAACCGGGCCACATTTTATTGTCTGGGATATTTGTGTTTTCTTGTAGCTTTCACGTCCCTGATGGTCAGAAGGTTGTACGTTGTGTTGTGGGGTTAGTCAAACGTTTCACCTCTCGGTCACACACTTTATATAAGAAGTGGACGTAGTCGGTTTGAAGCCTCGAGTTCGGTGATTATGGCTGTCACCATGTGTTTTTTTTTCAATGTTTACTGAGGGAATAAATCAAGAGAGAAGTAGAGTCATTTTCTATAGACTTCTATACAACCAGAGGAGTCGCCCCCTGGTGGTCAGGAGAGAGAATGCAGCTTTAACACATGAAGCTTTGACTTCTATACAACCAGAGGAGTCGCCCCCTGGTGGTCAGGAGAGAGAATGCCGGTTTTAAGACAACCAACTGTTTGTTCACCACTCTGTTCCAGACCAAACATCTGAAGGGATCGTGATGGCATTCGATACAAACTTTTCATGACCTGCAGAGGATGAATCCTACTGACTTTCCCTCCGAACACCATGAGGTTGACGTTTGTGCTTTTTGAGTGACGACACTGACGGCTGGTTCGGAGACAGAAGTTTGATGATTCCTGACAGTCTGAAATAAGACGAGCGGCCGAGGATCGATTCTTCTCTGCTGCATGTGGTGAAATCTCATTTGTCGCCCGTGTGCAGGAAATGAGTCACGAGCAATAAACGGTGAGGAGACGAGCAGCGGTGATGAATTCCCCTGCAAGAGGGGGGAGGTGGGGGGGACCAGATGGAAAACAGGAGGCCTAATATGGCCGTTCTGATAAAGAATATTATTGTCATTGCTGTGCACCTGATGAAATTCAACAAAATACAAAGGTTTGCTCAAGTTTAATATCTGTGAGGCGCCTAGTTTTTACTGATCTTCTCCCAAAAGCAGATGGATTATTTAAAGAGATTGAGATGGATTAACCCTCAACCTTAAACCAGCTGCTTCTGTCTTCCCTGAACGGGGTGAGCAACCTCGTGTGGGCGACTGGCCACATCGATGGAAAATATAAAATGTGGATTTCATGGCAATATGCTCGTTAGATAATGTGATATCTTTGCATTTTATGCTTTCCGAATGCGTGTAGTTTTCCAGTTTACGTGGTGTAAATGAACGTTCAGGTCTTCATCTACAAACGTGGCACCGATGGCCATCCTCTTGGTCCTTAAAGTCTGAACTGCTGATTTTTAGAGTTTTACCGATTTTCATTCTTTTCCGAGAGCTTTAATTGACACGACACAAAGATTTTTGTAACTTTTCTGTCGTGGACAGAACACGATGACGCCAAAGATTAAAGGTGGATGTTAACGGGATTCCTCGCCTCCAACAAAATCCAGAGGCAGAGGCAGGGTCCAGCGCTTGGTGTCGATTTGGGAATCAAGGATCCGTCTTTATCCGTCTTTACCCGGGCCTCGGGTGTCGGCCCAACACCAGCGTTCACCTGATGGGCCTCACTGTGAGGAAGTGACCGGTGGCTTCTATGTGGAAGGCTTGTCTTGAACTCTTAACGTTTTAAAACAAAATGTAACAAATAAATACATGGATTGTTTATTAATTAGTAAAAAAAAAAAAAAAAAGCGTACATGTTATTTGGGTCAAAACTCAAAAAGAGATTAAATTTCCAGTCGGTAATGTATAAAGTGTAGAAACATCAGCGTTATTCAGAGGGAGGGCCAGCAGAGAGCTGCCCTCCTCCCCGAGAGACGCTCACCATCCTCCGCCTGGTCCACCGGCGAGGGCTTGATTGGATTGACCTTTTTTCAAGGTCCCCCCCCACCCCCTCCTCTCCACCTCGGCAAGGTGACGATCCACAGAGACACAATTAAAGCGTACGTTCACAAGAAAACATCGACTGTAACTCACATTTTCTCCAAAACGGCATTGAGTTACAGGAGATTCTGCCAATACAAACATTATCCAACGGAAATGACTGAGTTTATCATAGTAACTCCCACCGCTTCTCCCCGGTATGTTTGTGTATTTCTTTTAAAGTCTGCAAATAAACTGAGCTGTGGATTTGATATGTGGTCTCCGGTCAGAGCTGATCAGCTGATCACCCGTTGGGTCTCCAGCTGAGAGGAAATGAGTCATCCGTGGACGTGACTACAGGAGGTGTTCAACCGTACAAATCTAAAGTTCAGCCCGATCACGGGGGGAAAAGGTCAGAGGTCACCTCAATCATTCGTGATCCATCCCTGGAGGAGAAGAGTGTGCAGGCAGCAAACATGACCAGTCCTGAATGCCGGCGAGAACCTGGAAACTGCAGCACTCATTTACTCAAACAAAAAGGATTGATGTGAGACCACGAAGGAAGCAGGAAATGTATCATCAGACAAAATGATTCCATACAGAAGAAGACGCTGTACGGACACCGGCCCGAAGGCTATCGGACCTTTAATCGACCCCCTCGTAAACCTGAAGTCAACGCGGAGGGAGTCGCAAAGCCTTAAGAACACACAGCGGTCGTGTGTGTGTGTGTGTGTGTGTGTGTGTGTGTGTGTGTGTGTGTGTGTGTGTGTGTGTGTGTGTGTGTGTGTGTGTGTGTGTGTGTGTGTGTCTTTGGGGAGGGATCCCGCTCAGCTGCTGTCCGTCTGCAGGAGATGAGACTGAAGCTCCGAGGGAAAGACAACAGTTCAACTCCCAGAAACATCCGGGCCTTTTACCGTCTGCTGGTTCCGTGCTTTACTCGTGGTTTTGGCGTCTGGTGGTCTGAAGTCGTCTCTTCTGGGGTTTGAACCTGTGTCTGGTAACACTCTGGTACTTTGAGCTTTGACCTGAATCTGTTCCAAAGCAATCGACATCTGAATCTCTGCATGAAAACAGTCGTTTTCTTTGAGCAGAGAACCAGTCTGTCTAGTCCTGGTCCTCTATAGACCTCTGTCTAGTCCTGGTCCTCTATAGACCTCTGTCTAGTCCTGGTCCTCTATAGACCTCTGTCTAGTCCTGGTCCTCTATAGACCTCAGTGTAGTCCTGGTCATCTATAGACCTCAGTGTAGTCCTGATCCTCTATAGACCTCAGTCTAGTCCTGGTCCTCTATAGACCTCAGTCTAGTCCTGGTCCTCTATAGACCTCAGTCTAGTCCTGGTCCTCTATAGACCTCAGTGTAGTCCTGGTCCTCTACAGACCTCAGTGTAGTCCTGATCCTCTATAGACCTCTGTCTAGTCCTGGTCCTCTATAGACCTCAGTTTAGTCCTGGTCCTCTATATGACCTCAGTCTAGTCCTGGTCCTCTATAGACCTCAGTGTAGTCCTGGTCCTCTATAGACCTCAGTGTAGTCCTGGTCCTATATATGACCTCTGTCTAGTCCTGGTCCTCTATAGACCTCTGTCTAGTCCTGGTCCTCTATATGACCTCTGTCTAGTCCTGGTCCTCTATAGACCTCAGTCTAGCTGTGTGGCCCGTGTGTGTAGACTGTCCCTTTACCCCCCCCCCACGACCTCCTGACCCGAGCACAGGTCCTGGTCCTGCCTCGTTGAGGGATCTTGAGGTGCTCCGGTCTCTGATCTCAACATGAGGATCACGAGGTGCCGATGTTTCTTTCTGTTGTTTTCAGCGTCTGCACCGGAGCGATGCAGACGTGTGCTGCGAGGATCGTTGCCATGGTGATCAGGGGAGTTGTCCTACTGCGACCATGCGGCACAGTGTGTGTGTGTGTGTGTGTGTGTGTGTGTGTGTGTGTGTGTGTGTGTGTGTGTGTGTGTGTGTGTGTGTGTGTGTGTGTGTGTGTGTGTGTGTGTGTGTGTGTGTGTGTGTGCGTGCGCATTTTTGACGGATAATTACACAGATGGTGGCTGAACATGGTCGAGCATCTAGCCGTCAGCTGACTTCAGCTTTCTTCCTCCTCTGAGGATAAAAAGGTGCTGTTCGGTTCCTCGAGTTTAAAAAGTACAGCTGCAACAATTAATTTATTCATCGATGGATGGAACATTGATTGGCAGCTATTTTGATCATCTTTAGTAGTAATAATTATTTAGCAGAAATGCTAAATATTCCACAATTCAAGCTCCTCAAATGTGAGGATTTGAGTCTTTTCTTCGTCTTCGTTCTTCGGAGAAGTGAATACTGTCTCCAGAGGAGAGGAGAAGAGAAGAAGGCCTTCATTCGTCCAGGCTTTGTTTCAGCAGGACGGCAGCGGCGGAAGTGAAAGCAGTGCTCCGTTTGTGTGAATCTGAAAATGTTCTGTCCCTTTTTATAATTTCTCAATCTTAATATTGACATAAACATAATCGTGGTTTTCATTTTGACCAAAACGTCTTCTGACATGTCAGAGACGACAACGGTGAGAATATCTATTAGTTACCGCCCTATTAAAATACACGACTCGATCACACCTTTTGTTAGTGACCTGTGTGACCTCAGAGACCTCTGTGACCTCTGAGAACTCTGAGACCTCTGTGACCTCTGAGACCTCTGAGACCTCTGTGACCTCTGAGACCTCTGTGACCTCTGAGACCTCTGTGACCTCTGAGACCTCTGAGACCTCTGTGACCTCTGAGACCTCTGTGAACTCTGAGAACTCTGTGACCTCTGTGATCTCTGAGACCTCTGTGACCTCTGTGACCTCTGAGAACTCTGTGACCTCTGTGACCTCTGAGGTCGATGAAGTTGTTTCTAGAGCGGGAAAAAACGACGTCATAAACCTGCACAAGACTCAACTTCCTGTTTCTGTTCCACGCTGGAGATGCAAGTGTGTGTGTGTGTGTGTGTGTGTGTGTGTGTGTGTGTGTGTGTGTGTGTGTGTGTGTGTGTGTGTGTGTGTGTGTGTGTGTGTGTGTGTGTGTGTGTGATGCATTCCTCCCTCTTGTCACTTCTGCTGTGCACAAATTCTTTCAGTCTGAAGCGAACGTCTCTGAGAGAAAGAAAACTATCAGTCAATTTGTGGAAACAGTGCGACGGCTCTGTGTGTGTGTGTGTGTGTGTGTGTGTGTGTGTGTTGCCCCTGCAGGGTGGGGGGAGCAGTGAGTTGGTGGCCAGTGCCTCGTTATCAAAGGGCTGCTGTGTGTCGCTGGTGGTCAGAAAACAGAAGACTGGTTTCCTAACACAGGATTATCCCCGAGACGAATCCAGAGGCTCTTCGTCTCATCGTTGACGTGGAGACGTCGTCCGTTTCTCCTCTCGAGCTCTCAACGGTTAACGGTCCCATGTCGTATATTTCATTTTGCACAATATGTCTGGTCATTAGGGAAGCAACGTATCCTAAATCTCACCGATCGGAGTCTCGGATCACGGATCTATATCTATATCTATAAATAGATCTATCGATCTGACAAAAATCTATATTTGAAATCTGTGAGCCAGCTCCGTGATTGGTCAATGCTCCTCCAACTACAAACGTAAACCAGAACGCGTGATGGACATAACTATGACAATATGACACTGGAAGTATTCTTTTAAGATAAACACTTCCATCTGTCTTCTTTTGCCTGTCTGAGTCCGGCTGCCCTGCTCGTGGGCTGAGGCAGAGAGAGAAGCTGAACTGGTCAGTAACTGCACAGCTGGTTGGTGACGGAGAGAGGATCCAGGCAGGTGTGTCCTCAAAACGTGGCAGCCATGGAAATACAGTCTGATATAATTACCTCCTGTGTGCCCACACACACACACACACACTCTCACACACATACACACACACACACACACACACACACACACACACACTCACACTCACACTCACACTCACTCTCTGTGCCCTCCGTCCATTAATCTCAAACGTCTGACAGATCTCGCTCGGTTGGTGTTTTTCTCACCTCAGCTGCATCCTGACAACCGAAAGTGCTAAAGGGAACGAAGAGAAGTGGTCGTTTTTCTGTAGAGGCGTCACACACACACACACACACACACACACACACACACACACACACACACACACACACACACACACGCTCTTTGTGCTTATTGATCTGCCATCGGGAGGTCCTTGCTGCTGCCCAAATAAGCTGTTAACTGCCCTCGATAAGCTATCATCATCTCCTCCTCCGAGAGGAAAGGAGCTCAAGTTAAAGCCTTCAGCATAAACAAACACTGATGTGCAACACGCACACACACACACACACATACACACACACACACACACACACACATACACACACACACACACGCACACACACACACACACACACACGCACACACCTGCTGTAACACCTTCCTCCTGATCTCCCCCCGGATAGAAGGTCAGAAGCTTGAGCGTCTCAGCTGGAAATGTAAAAAGCTGTTGAACTCTAATCTGGATCTTTTTGATTTAAGTCGTCACACAGAACCTCGTTATCGCAGGTTCAGCAGCTGTTCAGAGCGGCAACAAAGGTGCAAATTAATGTGTGACGATTCTACTTTTAGCCTTTTCTTAGTTTTTTTTCTCAGACTTGCGCCTCACTGAGTAGCAGCTCCGTCAACTGGAGGTGTCGGTGTTGTGTCTGAAGGAGCCCCGGAGTCAGAGCTGCGACTGCAGCGTGACTAAGTGCTGCTTCTCAGTGAAGTAGTTCCACTGGTTGAGAACCCACATGAACCAAAGAGGAAGGTTCCTTATGCTCGTTGCTGTCCGTCTTTACGTCGCATCGGAAAACGATAAGATCCTGTAAATCAGACATTCGTTGTTGATTTGACTGGATGTCAAAGGGGGCGGGAAACTCCAGATCACCTGACTAGAGTTTACGGTCGGCATCTAGAAGCCAGTTTAGCTAGCTAGCGATGCGGGTAACGTAACGCGGGTAACGTAACGCGGGTAACGTAACGCGGGTAACGTAACGCGGGTAACGTAATAGGCATAATGACGGAGGGGAAATGGGGACTGTTTTTGGGGGCTTTTAACAGAGGTAATCCATCTAGCAGCTGATTCCTGGAATAGATTGAGGTAGAAAGTCGGTCATTGCAACATTTCCCTCTCGCCTGATATCGTCACAGGGAGAATAAAGCCTCAGTGAATTAGCATTTCCCGTGAAGTTTACTGCTCACAGGATCATGTGTCTCACTTCACATCTGATCAGTGTTGTCAGTTTGACGTGTTGCTGTTGGGTTTCCTTTGGATTCTTTCATGATGATTGACGGTTTGACAGTTCCTAGGACCGGCTGTCTAGTCCGCTCAAATCATATCTTACATCAACGAAGAGGCATCACTCTGACTCAAGTTTATTTGTTTTAAAATAACTGATACTGATAGCATACAGCACTATTAGGAGCTTTCAGTTCTTATGATCTAATCTTTCAACATCTACATCCACTGTTATTGGTGGTGTAACGGACCGCTGTTGATCCGTACTGATCCCCCTCACGGTTCTGTACGCATGTGACCCATACGGATTAACGACACAGTTTAACGTGAACCATCACAGAGTAAATAAAGGTTTACTGACGATGGTTCTCCTCCAATATCCAGTAAAACATGTGATCAGGACATCATGATGTGTCTCTAGTCTCTGATCTCTGATCATGTGACTTTGTAAACAACCAATCAGTGTTTAAAGCGGAGGAGGAGGAGAGCTAGTAACGTTAGCAGCACCGCTAACGGTGAACCAACAGGAGGAGAGCTAGTAACGTTAGCAGCACCGCTAACGGTGAACCAACAGGAGGAGAGCTAGTAACGTTAGCAGCACCGCTATCGGTGAACCAACAGGAGGAGAGCTAGTAACGTTAGCAGCACCGCTAACGGAGAACCAACAGGAGGAGAGCTAGTAACATTAGCAGCACCGCTAACGGAGAACCAGCGGAGGTTCCCTTCAGTTACATGGTGATGCGTTCAGGCTCTGCTCAGTGAACATGAGTACTGGCTGAAGGTAAATGATAACGTTCTCATGATGTGCTCACATGTAATCTAGTGAAATGTAGTGTTGGTGATAAACTACAATAATCTTTGAACATAAATAGATATTAGAGATAAATTATGAGCTGTTTACAATAATTTGCTTAAATCAATAAACATACAAAACTTATTTCCTTTATCATTTGAATTGTGTGTTTTTTATGAAGAAAAAAAACACCTGTCACACCTTTTATATCATGACCCGAAAAACTCAAGACCATCCACAGAGTTTGTTGTGAGCAGCTCTTTTCTAAATTGTATTGGAGGGAAGTGGAACATCTCTACGGCCGATACCTCAAACTAGGGATCTCACGATCTAGATTGATAAACAGTACAGGTAAAAGCAAGAATATGTATTTTTGACTTTGGGGTGAACTGTCCCTTTCAATAAATACAACTCACTGCCACCTGAACGCTTGGAGACGTCGACCCCCGCTGACCCCCGAGTGGTTTTCACGGAGCAACAATTTGAGTCCAGCATGCGGAGCGGCGTCCCACTGGGTCAAACGACGCCTCCACCTGGATGTTTTCTGTCGCTCGGAACCCCTCCACCCCCGAGATGGATCCATTTCCTTGACGGAGCGGAGGAGATGGGGAGGAGCGCGTTCTCAGTGTTCATCCAGCGTCTTTTCTTTTGGTTGGCAGGCTGCATTTGTGTGAGAGAAGCCATTAGTGCTGCAGTCAGAGAGCCTTCAAAGGGCTTCAGAACAGCAAACGTTTTATTTTTTAGGTTTC
>JACSYO010001892.1:112500-130000 GCA_016806645.1 Ophiodon elongatus
ATTGGACGATCAATCTCAGAGTCTCTCTCTCTCTCTCTCTCTCTCTCTCTCGCTCTCTCTCAAACTCTCTCACTCTCGCTCTCTCTCAAACTCTCTCTCAAACTCTCTCTCTCTCAAACTCTCTCTCTCTCTCTCTCTCTCAAACGCTCTCTCTCAAACTCTCTCTCTCTCAAACTCTCTCAAACTCTCTCAAACTCTCTCTCTCAAACTCTCTCAAACTCTCTCTCTCTCTCTCAAACTCTCTCTCTCAAACTCTCTCAAACTCTCTCTCTCAAACTCTCTCTCTCACACTCTCTCTCCAAACTCTCAAACTCTCTCAAACTCTCTCTCTCTCACACTCTCTCTCTCTCAAACTCTCTCTCAAACTCTCTCTCTCTCTCTCTCTCAAACTCTCTCTCTCTCTCAAACTCTCTCTCTCAAACTCTCTCTCAAACTCTCTCTCTCTCTTAAACTCTCTCTCTCGTTCAAACTCCCTCTCTCTCTCAAACTCTCTCTCTCTCTCTCTCAAACTCTCTCTCTCAAACTCTCTCTCTCTCTCTCTCTCTCTCTCTCTCTCTCTGTCTTTTTTAAACTTTCCATCCCAGCCCAGTTTCTCTGTGATACTCCTGAAGCTCCTCCTCCCCATGAACACCCATCTCCTCCTCTTTGGACCTCTCTGGATCGTCTCTCTCTCACGAAGCCTCCACCGTGTCTCCCTTCCTCACTCTTCTGCCTCTCCCTTATCTGTTGCTGCTCTCCCTCTTATCTCCCCCCTCATCTTTGCCTCCCCCTCCTCCGCTGAAGCAGTCACCGCGGTCTGAGGCGGAGATCTTATCGGCCAATCGCAGCTCGTCTCCTTAATCGCCGGCGAGCGCGAGACGAGAGGAAGTCGTCGCAAAGCGAGCGGCGTCTTCAAGACGCGAGACGCCGGTCGTGTTTCACGTGTCCTCCGGAGACGTCGCTCTGTCAGAGTTACGTCTTTTCACGGACAAACACCAGAGGACCTGTGTCCGCCTCTCGCTCTGCACAGACTCTGCATCTTTCCTCCGAGTGCTGACCCATGTCTCTAGAAAAAGCTGATATGACAATATCCTGAATTTGATATGTTTAATGTAAACATCATATTCTGTTTCCAAATGAGGTTTGGTTCCAAATGGAGCATCTTCACGATTTAAATATGTGGAATATGCTGCTGATATTCAGGTTTTAGGAGCATTCTCTGGACATGTATACAGCTCATTCAGATTAATGGAGGTTTCACACGGCCTCTCTCCTGTTCACGACCAGCTCTCTGCCTTGAACACAAACCAGCTAGCTAATAGTCTGCAAAACTGCAGTAGAGACGCCCGAAAGAAAAGCCCACGTTTGATGAACACTCTTACTTTTAAACATCAACAGGTTTTTGGATATGAGCAAATGTCACAACGGCGACCTTTTCCAGGAGGCCGAGTTCACTTCGGTCCTGCGAGACACTTTTTCCACATCACGGCGTCGCCGTGGTGACGATGGAGCAGCATGGGGTCGATTATCGTCAATCTAAATATACACGTCTGCGTGTGAACGGGAATATTAGTGGAATATTCATTTCCATTATCCTCGTAAATGGCTTATTAGGGAATATGAGCAAACATCTGAATAATTGGTGCATGTAAACAGTCATTATATTTTAGAGCTGTTTTTAAATAATAGTTAGTAAATAGTTTCAGCAGGAACCAACACAGACAGGAAGTCAGGAAGCTCCAAAGGGACAAGCTTATTGATCATCTCGGTCTTTATTTGTGATTTATTTGTTTTTGGTAATTTGACGTTCTTCTCTAAACACGGTGTCGGACATGTTCCCTCCACAGTTACCTACGTTGTCTTTTATTAGATTAAATGTAGCCTGCAGACATCATCAGTCAGTTAGCAAAGGAAGGCTGGACAAGCAGACGCTGCTGACACCAGTGGATTAAAAATGGATTAAATGCTCTATTCCTGTATGTGTAATTTTAGATTAAGCTAATTATATAAAAAATAACCACATGGATGGTCTGTTTGTGTATGCACATCTAATATTAACATAAAACCCTCCAGATGAAGGGGATAGTGTAACAAAATGGTGAAAATGAGGGATAAAAATGAAAGAGAGGGAGAGATGACGCGTATCAAAGGTACAAATGGTTATGTTGTATAACGTGCATCGTACTGAAAAGAAGCTCGCGGCCAAAAGCAATTCATCCGGAGAGTCGTTGTGTAGATGGCGGTGCATCATCAGCATAGGAGGGAACTCTGAACCGGCAACCCAACAGGAAGTGAACCGGCGAGAGGAGACGGTTGTTCGTCTGAAACGAGAAGTCAACTTTGATTTATTTGTCACGAAGCTTTCGTAGTTATTTGAACTCGAACCCACTGATCTTTTCCTCGGTAGGTTTATTTCCTGTGAAGATGTAAGTTTATTTTGAAAAGACTGCGAGCGTGTTTCGTAAAACATGCGAACCGTTGTGCAAGGTCACGTTGTGAGGTCACGTTGTGAGGTCACATTGTGTGTGAGGTCACGTTGTGAGGTCACATTGTGTGTGAGGTCACGTTGTGAGGTCACATTGTGAGGTCACGTTGTGAGGTCACATTGTGTGTGAGGTCACGTTGTGAGGTCACATTGTGTGTGAGGTCACGTTGTACATCGCAGTAGAACTGAAACAAATAGTCGAGTAATCACTCGGTTGATCAACAGGAACTTAACTGGCAACTATGTTGAAAGGTGATGAATCATTTTAGTCAGTTTGCAAGCAAAAATGAAAAATGTGTCTCCAGTTTCTTCCATCTTTATATTTGATGCTTTTCTTTGTCACAGGACAGTGAACTCCTCATCTCTTGGTTTTGTGGTCACAGTGCACTCTGGTCACTTTTAAGCGACCGAGAACAAAAATAGCTCGAAAGATCCAATTGAAGGTAAAATAATTAACTGTAGCTTCATAGATGAGCCCAAATCTTATTAAAAGTCACAGGATGTGTCATCACATCATCCATTCTTACTCATTGGTTGGCTTTTGGTTTGATTTCGGTCCTCGACAAAGAAATACTAAACATCGCAGCAGCCCTGCAACCAGCGTTGCCTTTTGCCATCAATGAGACCAGATTCTAATATCGTAGCGCTCAAGGCTTCGTCTCTCCAGCAGTTCAGAACTTAAAGGTAATCAGTCCACGATATAAAGCGGAGAGAAGAGGCCACCAGAGGATCATGGGAGCACTTAATGAAACCCTGACACCATCGATCACTTATCTCAGAAGAGACATTTCCTGGTTCCAGTGTCTTCAATGTGATGATTGGCTGCTTCTCACTGTTCTATGAATATCTATCATCTTCAATGTGATGATTGGCTGCTTCTCACTGTTCTATGAATATCTATCATCTTCAATGTGATGATTGGCTACTTCTCACTGTTCTATGAATATCTATCATCTTCAATGTGATGATTGGCTGCTTCTCACTGTTCCTGGAGCTCAGAGCTCCAGGTGTGTGTTGGTGTTCCTGGAGCCTGGAGCTCCAGGTGTGTGTTGGTGTTCCTGGAGCCTGGAGCTCCAGGTGTGTGTTGGTGTTCCTGGAGCCTGGAGCTCCAGGTGTGTGTTGGTGTTCCTGGAGCCTGGAGCTCCAGGTGTGTGTTGGTGTTCCTGGAGCCTGGAGCTCCAGGTGTGTGTTGGTGTTCCTGGAGCCTGGAGCTCCAGGTGTGTGTTGGTGTTCCTGGAGCCTGGAGCTCCAGGTGTGTGTTGGTGTTCCTGGAGCCCAGCAGGGAGGTTGCTGCTCTGGCTGCAAGTGCTTCCAGCTCCGAGAGTGTTATTTATTTATCAAAGGATTTCACAGATTATCTATCTGACCTTCTGACATCAGATCTGCTGCTGTGTTAAGCTGCCACAGCCTCTCTTCTCACGCTTCAAGTAATCACACCTTTTTTATTTTTATTTTTTTAATCAGTGTGGAAAAACAAGGCAGTGGAGGGCAGCAGGGAGATCAACCGTTCAAAGGTCAACATCGTCAAGTCCCATCGATTTGTGGTGGTCTGGTGAAAAATCAATGTTTCCTGACTCGCAGGTCTGGGATCAGGGCTCTCAGCGTGAGACTGTGGCCCAATGCCAGTTCTAGCAAAATCCATCAGGGTCTTGTGTCAAATCCTCCAGTGTTTTGACCACAGACTGTAGATAAGAAGTGGAAGAAGACTTGGAACTAGAGATTGAGACCATAAACACATGTTTACAATGTTTACTGAGGGAATAAATCAAGAGAGAAGTAGAGTCATTTTCTATAGACTTCTATACAACCAGAGGAGTCGCCCCCTGGTGGTCAGGAGCGAGAATGCAGCTTTAACATATGAAGCTTTGACTTCTATACAACCAGAGGAGTCGCCCCCTGGTGGCCAGGAGAGAGAATGCAGCTTTAACACATGAAGCTTTGACTTCTATACAACCAGAGGAGTCGCCCCCTGGTGGTCAGGAGAGAGAATGCAGCTTTAACACATGAAGCATTGGTTGTGACAGGGTTAAAGGGTTATTGAGAGTAAAACAGACCATAAAGCAGGCTATGCTTTAGGGTTCAGTTGTAACGTTGCTTAGCTCCACCCTCTAGCATCACTTCTGGTTGCAAAAAAACAACATGGCGACATCCAAAATACCGAACTCAAAGCTTCAAAACTATACTCCAAAAACCAACGGCTGACGTCACGGTGACTACGTCCTCTTCTTATATGCAGTCTATGGTACCAACTGTATTCATGGTAGTAGAAGTAACATGTACTTTGACCTGAGGATCAGTGGTGACAAACAAAACTAACCATAAACCGACTGAACACCATGTAAAGACGTCGCACTAAAACTACAAGGGAGCGTCTTGAGCTGCATGTTTGTTTACCTTCCAAACAAAGAAAGAAACACCTGTCATGTACAGAGGGGCTGTGAAGCCTGCAGGCTGGTAAACACATGTGTTCCTTGGTGTTCCCGTGAGTGGGAGGCCTGGATCTGTCTGCGTCTGTTTGCTTTGATACAGGTTTCACATGGAAGCCTGCTAATGCAGCATGAAAGTGGATTCACGCTCAGCCGAGGAGGAGTGTGTAAACGTTTGAAGTGTGCATGCAGGCAGCTTGTTGTTTTCCACAGAGGAGCACACAATTCTTCTTTAGCATGTTTATTTCAACATTTTCTTCATCCATTTAAGTTTATCTCTTCCTGTGTTTTATTTTTTTACTTCTGAGGAAGCACAGCCGAAAGGATGCTCTCGAAACAGCAGTGACGTTTAAAGCTTTGATTCATCGAACTGTCCGGACACGTCGCTTTTTGTTTGTTTTGTCTGATTAAAGAATTAAGGAAGCAAAGCCAAAGATCAAGAAATAATTAATTCCATTCAAATCTTTCAGCTGCAAATCAGTAACGTGACCAAATCGTGGTGCCATGTGTTGGTGGAAAAGGTATAAAAGGTATAGAAAGTACACAGCTATGACTTCGCATCCTAGTTTTACGACAGTAAAAACTTCATCAGACTCTTCTAGTAATTCTTTGCCGTTCGGAGGTCTGAACCATGAGCCGAGCGGCTAACGTTAACGGAGGTTGAGTTGACTGGCATGGTGCGTTCACGCTCAGCTCGGTAAAAATAAGTATTAGGTGAATGATGACGCTATCATGATGTGTTCAAACGTAATCGTGCAAAATGTATTTATGTTTAATGTGGCAAGCCGGAGAGCAAACTCTTTTTGACTGCAGTGAAAATGTTGTTTTGAAAGGTTAGACGCAAAAAGAAAAAAAACGGAATATTTCCGTTACATAAAAACATGTTGGGATTTTTGGGAAATTATTACGTCCATTTTTTTCCAATAAATTTAGACTTTTGGCCTTACGAGTGACACAATTACAGAGACAAGTAGAGGTGCAACGGATCATAAAACTCACCAAAGAAAAAAGGGGACAAATATAACTTTTATATATATAAACGATACTAATTGATGATCCATAATGGCAGATACAGATCCTTTTGTTGTTTTATTATGGCAGCTGGTCTACAAGGATCCAGAAAATACTAAATGTTATCCTTTTACCTTGTTATGGTAATTTATAGTATTTTCTATCTTCATAAAAAAACACACGATTCAAATTATTAGGAAATAATAGATTGTATTTATATTTATATGTATATGTATTACAGGTATAATTTACCTCCCAATACTCGTTTTCCCTTTGTGGAGTCGGTTATTTAGACATCACATCTTGACTATATTGCACATGTGAACCGTTTCTCCTGAATCAGGAACCTTGTTATTGAAAATCTCAGTGACCAACAAACCCAACAAAGTTTGCTGCTTCCTGCTTCCTCGTCCTCCTCGTCTCCTCCCTCCTCAGAGATTCTGATCAGTGGGAGGTGACGATGACTCAACAGCGTCCTGATCAACCTGTTAGTCCGTCACATTCGAGGACTGCTGACATTTCCTCATCATGTCCCCAAGGACGCGTTACTGAAACATCCAAATCCAAACCTTCCTTATTAAAGGACCACGTCAAAGTTTATTGAAATGTGTAATCAGAATGTATGTAGGACTCTTTTCACTTTTGATATAGCGAGGCCAGAAGTTTCCCCTGCTTCCAGCCTTTTGTGTTACTTAAATGTATGTAATGCATATTGTTTTAATACATTTAGATCTAAAACCCTGATGACAAAACAATCTTTACTCAAGGTCCTCTTACTGGCTCTTTCTGGAGCTTTCGATCACGGTCATGGTCTGCAGGTGGAGTTTTACTAACTTGTCATAGCACTGGAGATGTAATAATATAATATATCATATTATTATTATTATTATTACATAATATAATAATATAATAACCTAAGACATATTACTTCAAAAAGGAATGCACAAACGACAATTCAGTGGTATGTGTGTGTGTGTGTGTATATATATATATATATATATATATATATATATATATATGCGTGTCCTGATTGGATACGTTTTCTATGAGCGGAGCACCGGCAGCAACTTCCGGTTCTGAAAAGTGAAGCCAAAGCTTCATGTCTTAAACTTTCATTCTCTCTCCTTATATATATATATATATATATATATATATATATATATATGCGTGTCCTGATTGGATACGTTTTCTATGAGCGGAGCACCGGCAGCAACTTCCGGTTCTGAAAAGTGAAGCCAAAGCTTCATGTCTTAAACTTTCATTCTCTCTCCTGACCACCAGGGGGCGACTCCTCTGGTTGTATAGAAGTCAAAGCTTCATGTGTTAAAGCTGCATTCTCTCTCTTGACCACCAGGGGGCGACTCCTCTGGTTGTATAGAAGTCTATAGAAAATGACTCTACTTCTCTCTTGATTTATTCCTCAGTAAACATTGTAAACATGAGTTTATGTCTCAATCTCTAGTTTCAAGTCTTCTTCAATACAGCATGATGTTCATTTAGTAAATTATGGTCCATTTAGAGTCAAACAGACCATAAAGCAGGGGATGCTTTAGGGGCGGGGCTACAAGGTGATTGAGAGACATATACAGCGTCTCTACGTCCTCCTCAGTCCAGATATGGTCACTTCCTGTTCACTGGTTGCAAAAAAACAAGATGACGACGGCCTAAACACTGAACTTGAGACTTCATAACATCGTGCTACAAACCAATGAGTGACGTCACGACGACTAAGTCCTCTTCTTGCATACAGTCTGCGGCGGAGCGTGTATTTTAAATGTCAATATCGCAGTTTGTCATGTTCATTTAATAGCTGGAAGCCAAAGCTGTGTTCTCTATTAATAAGTGATTAAATGTGCAGCTCTACCGTACGATGGCTTTCAAGGCGGCAGTGTGCGGAGCTGTTGAACTTTACAGCTACAGAGAGGTGTTTGTTATTCAGCCGAGACTTGTAGACGATGGACGATTAGAAACTCCCGTGTGAAAATAATAAACTGGCAACTGAGTGCATATTTCTTTCAGGGTGGTGGTTTGCAAATATTAAAATAATACCTCGATCTCGTGACATGAGTTGCATAAAAGACATTGATGAAGCTTACTTACTTTCCTCATGGAACCTCAGTCAGAGTTCTATGTTGATGCATCACACAGGACTAGTTTGCATTTAAACCTTCTGCTTCCACTTTTTGCATCGTGCATCAACCGGCTTATCCTTCAGCAGCTAAGTTTTGACGTTTCCCTTCTGAATCTGTATTTGAAGTTTCACTTTGTTGTATGGATGGAGGTGTTTTTAATTTATTTTTTAGCTGGAGGGTTGTTTGCTGTGTGATCTGAACACCATCAAAGAAGACACGGTTCAAAGGTGGAGGCTGTTGAACTTTAAAGCTACTTCAGAGAGTTTAAGGGGTTCAAACCTAAAAAAAGATGTTCACCTTGATAAACACAAATTGAGGAGTTGGTTACTGCAGGTGGGAGTGTCGTGATCTGAAATGACAACAGAATTATTGCCACTAGTGAAGTGTGGGAGATTTCAGACTTCGTGACAGTAGTGGCTCACATCCTTTCTGTTCAGCTCAAGCAGAGTTGTAGTTTATCGGTCTTTCCTTGTGCTTTCTGGCAGAAAGAAGGATTTTCCTTCCCGGCAGATGAATAAGTACGTTCGTTAATAAAACGTTTCACTTTTACGTTCCCACAGTTCTTTTTCCATGTTACTTTGGGTCAGCCTGGAGACTACGACATAACCTCGTAGACTTCATTGCAATCTCCAAGACTACACACATACTATAGAGCCTACGACATAACCTTGTAGACTTTGATGTATTCTCGGGGACAACAACATAATCTCTGAGACTTTGATGTAACCGTGGAGACTACCCATGTAGCCACCATACCCACGATGTAACCCTGAAGACTACGACGTGACCTGTTACACTTCGACTTAACCTTAAAGACTACGACGTAGACTACTATGTAACCTCAGGAACTACGACGTAATCTCTGAGACTTCGATGAATCCCAGAAGATCACCTATGTAACCGGCATACGATGTGACCTTGAAGACTACGAACAGAACTTTGTAGACATCAATGTGTCCTCTGATACTACAACTTGATCTTGAGGACTTCAAGGTAACCTCAGAGACCATGTAGCCACCATACGTACCATGTGACCTCGAAGACTAAGATGTAACCTTGTAGACGTCGATGTAACTACGAAGACTTAGATGTAACCTTGTAGACGTCAATGTAACTACGAAGACTTAGATGTAACCTTGTAGACGTCGATGTAACTACGAAGACTTAGATGTAACCTTGTAGACGTCGATGTAACTACGAAGACTTAGATGTAACCTTGTAGACGTCGATGTAACTACGAAGACTTAGATGTAACCTTGAAAAGTATGACGTAATCTTGTAGACTTTTATATAACCTCCGAGACTACAATGTAATCTTGTAGGCTACGACGTAACCTGGAAGGCTACGACGTAACCTGGAAGACTATGACGTAAGCTTGTAGACTACGATGTAACCTGGAAGACTACGATGTAACCTGGAAGACTACGATGTAAGCTTGTAGACTACGACGTAATCTTGTAGACTTCCATGTAACCTCGAAGTCTACCCATGTAGTCGCCATATGTACAACATAATCTCTTAGACTACGATGTAATCTTGTAGACTTTTATGTATCCTCTGAGACTACAACTTGATCTTGAAGACTTCAAAGAGACCTCGTAGACTAGACCTCGGAGACATGTAGCCACCATACGTACCATGTAACCTCAAAGACTTTGAGGTAACCGTTTAGACGTTGACGTACCCTCAGAGACTACCCACATAGCCGCCATATGTATGATAAGATAAGACTTAGACATAACCTCCAAGACTACAACCTCATTTTATAGACTATGACCTCGAAGACTAACCATGTAGTCGCCATACGTACAACATGACCTCTTAGATCCTTGTAGACTTTGATGTTGTCTCAGAGACGACAAAGTTACCTCTGAGACTTTGATGTGCCTTTGGTTACTACAATCTATCCACCACACATGGAATTTTTCTCCTCTGCAGATGAATAAGCGCGTCTAAAATCCAGAAGTTTCACTTTCCATTGGGCTCTTTGTTGTTGGTCCAGCAGAGGCTCTAATGATGAAATTGGAATCTGAATCAGACAGAAGCTGCAAATCATTCCTGGCATTTCATTTAACTGTGCTCACAGTTTTTTATTGCCTCTTCCGTTGACTCGTTTGTGTCTCTCATGCGTAATAGAAGAGAGAGAGTCTCTGTGCGCTGCTTTGTTGGTTCTTGATGTCTGAAATGTCTGAAATGTCTCTCAATACTTTGACATTGACTCTGCCGCTGTGTCGTTTTCTCTTTACTCACTGTGGTCTGGTGATTAGCAGAGGTTGATGGACATTTGATCATTTTTGCAGGTATTTGGTCATTAACCAAAGTATTGGACAAATTGACGGCAATGATGGAAACTTAAGGAATCTCCAGAGTTATTAAAATTGCTCCTTTCGGGGACATGAATGTCTGTGCCAATTTTAATGGCAATCCATCTGAGAAAACCACAAATGTGAACCTCATTAAGGAGCTTAAAGGTTTGGTGTTCTGTCTGTCCTCTTGTTTCCCTCCATCATCATGCTCCCTCTACCACCTGTCTGTTCATTATTTGTATTTTTTTTTATTTCTTTGCTGTTTGTGGTCGGTTTCAGGGAATGAGAATGGATGTGAAGTCACCCAGCAGGTGGTTGGTTCTCCATAGCAGCGTCGGGTTAAAGCCCCGCTGAGCTCTGACTTCCTGCTTCACGGGGACCAATCGGCCTCCAGGTGCTCCAATCTGAGCCGTCACCTGGACACAAAGCAAACGGCTGTAACTTCTGACTCTGATGCTCCTCGTCTGAGGTCTTTTAACCCCCCCCCCTCACCCCCCTCCTCCCGACAGACTGATGACTTTCATAACTCCACCACTTCACGGTTCATCCGTGACATTTGCAATTTGAGAGGAGAAATGGGACTGGCGTTGAAAAGATTCTGCAGCTTTCGCTCGAGGCAGAGGAGAAGCCCACGCTTGTTCCTTTAATCTGCACATCATCAGGTTTTTATTGAACATGAAGTAATTGGTTTTTAAGAATAAACAGTGTCGGATCGGTTCAGCTGGTAGATGATCGGGTACAGGCGTCACAAGATGACACATGGCCTCAATAAAGCCACCACGGTGGGAGGTTTCTCTGTCAGATCAGACCAAATTGAGCTTCCACAGAGTCTCATGCATGCTACCAAAGTCTGGATCAGTACCTGCTTCCTGTCCACTAAACTCATCAGACTCGGAGGAGTCTGAGGGGGAAGGTTGAACCTCACATTTAAACACCTCTCGTGTTTAGTTTTCAGGCGTGTGTTTCCTGTTCGTCTCTCCTCCAGTGGTCATGTATGTTTCAGTCAGAAGTCATTTCCCCTGCGGTCGCAGTCAAACTGATAATAAACGTTGGATTGTTTAATTCCCTGAGCTTCATTTACATAATGACGGTCACGCGTTTTTTATTCGATCTCCATCACAGTGGATTCAGGGTTCAAAGTCGTTCGTCTGGAGACATTATTATTATTGTTACTGTTATTATTGTTACTGCATTGTGATGACGTGATCTCATCATGTCTTCTCCTCTTTAAAAATATCCCTGCTTCAAATTAATGTTGCAAACAATTTATGATAACATCATAATAATTATCACATAATGTATGTCCAGATATCCAGTTAAGATATTTGCTCATGATTACAACCCTATTGTCCAGCTCTACCTTTTAGGAATAGATGCTTGGGATTTGAATTTGCTTTTTTTTTTTTTTCTTTGATGAAAGAGGATAGTGAAGGAAAACTCTGTGAAAGCGAACATTGGTCTCACACCGGCCCACGGGGGGTTTCTGGTCTAGAAACACTGATTTTCTTGCAACTGATTGAAAACTACACATTTACTTTTATATTTTTCTGTATATAGCCCACAATCAAAATCTTGGCTACTCCTGTCTTAAGCCTTGGGAAGTCAAACCAGATGGTTGTTTGAATTGGTTTTTATTTCTCTTAAAGGGCCGTTCATGTGACTAGATCACTCATCGTTTCCCTCCTGGAGTACCGCAGGGATCCGTCCTCGGGCCTCCGTTTTATATCTGCATCTTACCGGATGGATCTTGGATTTGTTTCTCCTTTGATTCAAATGCAGATTTTTTTTATGAAGATTGTGTTGTAAATAAACATGTTATTTTATTATATAAAGTAATATTGTGCAACTGATGAAAGTTCAGTACAGTTCTGCCGTACAGAAATTAAAAACTGGTTATTTCAGAACTCGTTTCAGTTGAACTCCGATAAATCAGAAGACCACCAGATCAAAGAAGTCACGTGTCTTCAAACGTTAAGCCTCATATCTCAGTTGCACATTTGATAGGAGCCTTAATTATGATTGTCATGTGAAATTGTGGTTCAATCTTCAGAAGATTTCCGAAATTTGATCCTGGAAAAGGTCTCGATGGATTACTGCTTTATTGCGGCACACTGCTGATTTCTTCCTCCGTGTGACGCGCGATAAAGTCCTGAAGACGTTGTGAGATTATACTTCAGGTTTCACGTTGGACGAAGGAGCCAATGGAATAGAGAAGGTGGTTCTTCTCAGTCGGACCACAAGGTCAACTGGTTAAAAAAGTGGAATATGGTTTAACTTTTTCTGCGACGCAAAACAAATCCAACTTCTTGGATTTCTCTCTCATAGTGCAAATATGCTATTTACTGCAGTTATTGGGGAAAATGACTGTCAGTGACGACTAGTAGAATTCGGTGTAGTATTTCTTTAGGTTTTAATGCAGTTTTTCAGATTTCATTTAAAATATATTTAATGAAATCTTTCACCTTTTAAAGAGGTCAAAATGAAACACCAAAGTCTGCTTTACATGTTGTACCACTTTGTCATTTGCACGTGCCTTTCAAGTGTTAATTGTGTTAAATTGTTAAATGTTGGATTTTTTTTAATGGTCTGCAGACGGCCTGAAGAAACTGTTTCTGAACGATCCAAGAAATAATGAAAAGTGAGTGTGTACTTCCTCTGGATCCATCGAGCTCTTTCTGCTGACTTTTGCTTTCTTTGTGATGGAAGTTATTCCTTAAATCTTTTTTCTTTATTTTTCTGATAAATGAAGCGTTCGGGCTCTCTGACAGACGGACCGAGCGAGTTGAAGCAGGCGGTGGAGTCGCTTTAATATCGAGTATATGTTTTATGCATGAAGGAGCATGTGAGCGGCGATGATCCACCGGTGGAGCCGGAACATTTAACACTTCAACGTAGACATCGACAGAGAAATCTAATCTCTGTGATGAAGAGATGGTCAGAAATAGAAGACTTTTTTTAGAGGGTCTTTACTTTTTTGACTTCAGAGATGTATGTTTGTCTTTTTTTCAAGCAACATTTCCTAGTAATTTCTAGAAAAGCCTATTTTGTTATTTCTTTCTCTGGCAGTTTGTCAGATGTCTCTAAATACTACAATACCCATGAGCCCTGGCTGCCGTTGC
Source organism: Ophiodon elongatus (assembly GCA_016806645.1). Classification (NCBI taxonomy): domain Eukaryota; kingdom Metazoa; phylum Chordata; class Actinopteri; order Perciformes; family Hexagrammidae; genus Ophiodon; species Ophiodon elongatus. Next base: position 125,960 of record JACSYO010001892.1, read on the forward strand.
ATGGAGAAGTCAGCCAGAGGCACGAATCGGAGCAAATTTTGTAACTGAAATGCGTTGCCATAGTTGCCGAGTTGGTTCAAAATTGACCAAGAATCCAAAAGTAAATTGATTTAAGCTGCAGATTTTATCTCAATCTTTCTTAATGCCGTAATCTTTAGCTTCAGATCTCCGTTAGCGGTGCACGGGACACGATGTTAAGCTCTATAATTGAGTTTCTGACCAAAAAGCAACTTTGGATTCATTAACTTCTCCCTCAAAGTTTTTCTGACCACAGTCTTGATCCTTCAATTTTTTTTTTTTATCAAAGTAAAAGATATTTTTGGTTTTAATCTTTTGTCCCGATGATTCAGCCGGGAGAGTTTTCCCCGATCGTCCAAACGTCTAGAAGAGATCTACACAAGTACAGGTTCATTTACCATTTACAAAAAGTAAAGTACTCATTTGTGTTATCTTCCATCTGCCCTCCCGATCTGCAGCTCTATTGGTCGTACACACACTTTGTTAACACGACAAACTCTGCAATCATACAAGTTGTATTTCATAGACATGGGAACGCTGCAGTAACTTCTTTAGTGCGGAAATAATTAACTGATTGAATAATTTAATTTTATTGTTTTTTTTTTTTTTTGGCAGGGACATTACACATTAATAAAACATTCCTGTAAATGTGCCAGAGTTTTTCATTCCTAGCAACGTGTCACAAAGTCCCCCTAAAAAAAAGAAAAGATTCTGCCACATTTACCCTTTACAAGCATGCAGAAACAATAAAAGAGGAGAGAACATTAATACGAGTAGAAACATCATTCAGGAGGCTCGTAAAACCGCACATGCAAAGCACATAAATGAGGGATCCTTATGTTGAATAGAGCCACGGACTGAAGGCCAGGCCGTGTTGCATTGTTAGACGTGAGAAGGAACAGAAGCTCAGACTGGGCCGACCTCGAGGAGCCGGCTGCTCGTCATCGTTTTAAACTCCGGTGTTTCGGCGGTTCGAGGATTGTTTTGCGAGACAAAGCGAGTCGTGCCTTCGACCGCTTGACCCCCGCGTCTCTAATCCCCCGACATCCCAGCCCGGCGCTCTGCTGGCGTGTAAATAATTTAGCGGAACTTTTAAAGCTCCAATTAATTGCAGCAGCGGGGAGGGAGGAAGCCTCCCGCTGATCGATTCATTAGTGATAATGGCTGACATTTGTGTCGCCACACAAAGTGGAGGAGAGCCGATAGAATCCGGAGAGCGGCCGAGGGAGGGCTGACATCTCGCTGGAGACCAGACCTCAAGATAACGGTCTCTACTTTCATACAGACATTTATGTAAAGTAGAAATATCTTTCCCTATGATGGAAAAACAATTGTACACGTGTGTAAAACTACACTAGATTGACGTCAAAATAAAGACACTGATATATTAAAATAATGTTGATTGCATTGAAGCTTCCTAAAAGTCTTTTTTTTCTCTTTACCTCTGTGTAATATAAATTAATTTCCAAATACTTTTTTATATTGCATATGACACTTGTACATCTCCGTGTGCTACTCAAGGTATGGACATATTAAAACCATATGTCAAATAACGATGGCCAAAGTGCAAAACCTCCTATCTGCAAAATTATCCAGGAAAAGTGGGGATAACCTCCCATCTGCACTGTATATTTTTATATTTTGTATTATGTATTGGGTATCCTTAACAAATAGCATTCTGCAAGAAAACAATAAGTTTTTTTTTATATTCTCAAAAAAGTGCATCTTTCAGATAGGAGGTTTTGCTCTTCGGCAATGTAGTTTGAAGTTGAATATTTATGTAAATATACTGCAATATACTTTATTTTTTTTGGGGGGTGGACCGGATGTATGTGGGAGAGATTGTGATAGTGGGCTACACCAATGAAATTGAATTGAATATTGCGTCAACATAAATTAAAAATACATGTATGCCTACGTAAATATACTTGTATATGTATAAAATACATATACAATTACATATTTATTAACATATTTATTAGCCTCGAGGAACTATATTTCTAGGGTTCCGGTGTGTCCAACCAGAGCCTGCTCCAACCTGATTGGTCGATAATACGATAGAAACCAGAACGCTTATGAAACCTGAATCGTTTCCCCTTTTTACTGATGTTTAATCAGGATGGAAAAGCATGTTTTCTTTAAACAGTCGCCAAAACATAAAATTCTGAACTCTTCAGCGCAACTATGAAGCCACGATTGATTCATCTGAGACCAACAGTCAGGCGACAACAATTCAGTGAAACTTGGACTGAAGTTCATGCTGCTGAACACAATGAGAATAGTTTAATATAAACGGCACATAAAGCCTCCATCATTTTCCAACATTGGTAAAACTTGTGGGCACTCGGAACAATGTTGTGTATATCCAGTTTAAAAGAAATTCAACTTTCATTTTTCTTTTCTTTTTTTATGATTTATGTCAATAACTTATTCCGCACTAAAGACATGTTTGAGTTCTCTCTGCTTCTGGTCATGATTGTGCCGTTTCCATAGAGATGCAGGACTTCTTCATGTTACGGTGAGAAAACAAAAGCCAGAGGGTTAAACAGAATGTGGTTCGCTATTTTTGAGTGAGGACAAAATAAATCTCTCTAAATAGTTTAACATCCAGACTCTTGTTTAAACTATCCAGAACGTTTTTTAATATCTAATTCTGACGACCTCAAAGCAGATAAATCCTGGCGTGTTCTTTGGCCCAATTTAGGAACCGCTGCACGAGAGCACCAAATGTGGATCCATCCACCTCAACAAATAGTTCCTCCTGTATTGTTTGTTATAAACTACAGTGACCAGCTGTTTTAGGAAATCACTGAGACCTTTTTTTTTTTTTTTTTTTTTAAAGAAAATGAAACTAGGTGTTTTTAAAGCGATGGGCTTCATAAGAGTTCCATGAGATTCTTGTTCAAACACGATACATTTTCCCTTTTTGTGTGTTGGCTCGGGCCGCGTTGAGGCGGATGGCGACGCCACCAGGTCGACTCCTCTACAACCGGAACGAAGCCTCGGATCGGATCACCGTCCAGTTCGGCTCCGATAGAAAACCATCAGACGAACTGAAAACAGTAAAAATAAATAAAAGATCTGCTTAACGAGCCACCGGCTCCTCCATTAGTCCGTCTTCATGCCGGTCATCATCATTAGATAATCAACATCTTACTGTCGGCTGATAGCCGAGACGGACGGATGTACGAACGGTTCATCAGTCGTAATTCTGTTCTCGGAAAAAAACAATAATTGTTGTTTTCTCTGTTAAATAATAATTGCGTCGCATGCTCGGTAGAGATCTCAATCTGACAAAAGCATCTTCCTGAGCAGCTCAATTAGATAGATGGATGGATGGATGGATGGATAGATGGATAGATAGCTAGATAGATCGATGGATCGACAGATGGATAGATAGATAGATAGATGAATGGATCGACAGATGGATCGACAGATGGATGGATGAATGGATCGACAGATGGATAGATGGATGGATGGATAGATGGATCGACAGATGGATAGATGGATGGATGGATGGATAGATGGATGGATGACCCTCGATTCAGATAAACACGTCTCTCTCTGCTGCAGTCTTTATGTTAATCTCACCAACAGAGAAGTGACCGGGCAGCTCTTTCACAGGAGACCGGCCATCAGATTAACGTAAAGGAGTGCATGTCTGAAAGGAATTGGTATCGGTGTAGATGGAGACCGATACGTAACGAGAAATGTCAACGAGATCATTCTTCAAGAACTTCATTTTAGGATCCTCGTTAAAAGAAAACGTACGTGTGAGTTAAATGAATATTTTCTGTTGTATCACAGTCAGATTATATTTGAAATCCAACAGTTAGAAGTAAAACCTGATCTCACGTAACCACGGTTGCACATAGCTTTAACAGAATTTATCGGAATCTCATTCATATTCATATTAATTAATCGTTTCTTCCTCTGGAGCTCGGACTGTCGGAATCAATCAGTCAGCAGAGGAAATGAATCTGAATGTGTCGGAAATGTTTGAGCTCCGTCTGATGTCGGCAT
>JACSYO010001893.1:0-30000 GCA_016806645.1 Ophiodon elongatus
GCAATACGTAACTAGCCAATGTGGATGTTTAAATATACATTTCTTGATGGAAATAATATCCTATATTTTCATGTAATTATAAGATATAAGATAAAAAAATATAAAAGTTTAAGGACTTTAGAGTTGAGGACCTACTGATAACTGTCCATATTTAAACATCCAATATCAATGTGTTAGCTTGGAGCTGGGTGACATGAGCTAATTTGTGATGATAATTATTTAATAAAAGACATAATAATATGATAACACATTATTGTAAGTCAGGCAGTGATTTTAATGTATTTATAATGACTAGCTAGATGTACTGTAGTCTACCTGATCCAGTAGCCAAACAGTGTGCATAATTACAGTAGAAACGAGAGTCTCCTCCATTGTTTACAGTGATAATGTGAATAATATTCATGAACAATAACTAGTTTTATCATCGGGCTGGGGTGAGGGTTCACGAACAAAACATCAGTGAGCTTTGAAGGCGTCTCAACGGCGAAACACACAGAAACCCGCTGGAGACGCTCAAAGTCTTCAAATCTCACATTTTTCATGATGGAAGTCAGTTGTGTCTCTTCCCTCCGTCTCTGAGAGTATGTAGTTGTCGTCGGGAAGTAGCAAGTCCTCAGGAGAAGCCACACAACGAGAGATACGTCGAGGGAAAGTTGAGAAAATACTTTTCTTCAATTCAATTCAATTTATTTTTGTATAGCCCAAAATCACAAATTACAAATTTGCCTCAGAGGGCTTTACAATCTGTACACACTGACATCCTCTGTCCCAGAACCTCTCATCGATTCAGGAAAAACTCCCCCAAAAAACCCTATCAACAGGGAGAAAAATGGAAGAAACCTTCAGGAGAGCAGCAGAGGAGGATCCCTCTCCCAGGATGGACAGAGTACGAAAATAGATGTCATGTGTACAGAATGAACAGCATAACGGAGTTACAACACGTTGAATTCACATAAAATAGAAAAGAATGTGCGTCAGCAGTTCCCACGGAAGGAACCAGGAGGCAGGACCAGGGTCCAGATGCAACCACGATTCGTGGAAACCTGCGGGGCGAGAAAGCACAAAGACTCCGAGGGAAGAAGTAGAGTTAGTAATGTGCATTTATAGAACATGAATTCATACAGAAGGAGAGAGAGAAAAGGATAGAGGAGCTCAGTGTATCCTAAGTTGTCCCCCAGCAGTCTAGGCCTATAGAAGCATATCAAGGGGCTGGAAAGAATGGACCAGGGCAAACCTGAGCCAGCCCTAACTATAAGCGCTATCAAAGAGGAAAGTCTTAAGTCTACTCTTAAATGTGGCCACTGTGTCTGCCCCCCGGACTGAAAGTGGAAGCTGGTTCCATAGAAGAGGAGCTTGATAACTGAAGGCTCTGGCTCCCATCCTACTTTTTAAGACTAGGAACCACAAGCAGCCCCGCATTTAGTGAGCGCAGCTCTCTAGTGGGGAAATATGGGACGATGAGATCCTTAAGATATGATGCCTCACCAATTGACGTTTTGTAGGTGAGGAGAAGGATTTTAAATTTGACTCTGGATTTTACAGGGAGCCAGTGAAGAGAAGCTAATACAGGAGTAATATGATCTCTTCTCTTAGTTTTTGTTAGTACACGAGCTGCAGCATTCTGGATCAACTGGAGAGATTTAAGAGACTTATTAGAGCAGCCTAAGGAGTTACAGTAGTCCAGTCTAGAAGTAACAAATGCGTGAACTAATTTTTCTGCATCGCTTTGAGACAGGATGTGTCTAATTTTTGAAATGTTACGTAGTTGAAAAAATGCAGTCCTTGAGATTTGTTTTACGTGAGAGTTAAAGGACAAGTCCTGATCAAAGACAACTCCGAGATTCTTTATGGTGGTGCTGGATGCCAGGGCAATGCCATCTAGAGAAACCACATCATTAGATAGTTGATTCCGGAGGTGTTCTGTGCCTAATAAAATAACTTCAGTTTTGTCTGAGTTTAACATCAGGAAGTTGCAGGTCATCCATGTTTTTATATCTTTGAGACATGCTTGAAGTTTAGCAAGCTGGTTGCTTTCGTCTGGCTTGATCGATATATATAATTGAGTATCATCAGCATAACAATGAAAGTCTATGGAGTGTCTTCTGATAATATTGCCCAAAGGAAGCATATATAAGGTGAATAACATTGGTCCAAGCACAGAACCTTGTGGAACTCCGTGACTGACATTGGTGGTCATCGAGGATTCATCGTTTACATATACAAATTGAGATCGATCCGATAAATAGGACTCAAACCAGCCTAGTGCGGTGCCTTTAATGCCAATAAAATGTTCTAATCTCTGTAATAGGATGTGATGGTCAATGGTGTCGAATGCAGCACTAAGGTCCAACAAGACAAGAACAGAGACAAGTCCTTTATCTGATGCAATTAGGAGGTCATTAGTAATTTCCACCAGTGCTGTCTCTGTGCTGTGGTGTTTTCTAAATCCTGACTGAAAATCCTCAAATAAAATATTGTTCTGTAGAAAGTCACATAACTGATTTGCAACTACTTTCTCAAGGATCTTAGAGAGGAAGGGAAGGTTAGAGATCGGTCTATAGTTAGCCAACACCTCTGGATCAAGAGTGGGCTTCTTGAGAAGAGGCTTGATCACAGCTACTTTAAAAGACTGTGGTACATGGCCTGTTTGTAAAGACAGATTGACAATAACCAGCAGACAGGTGCCAATCAAAGGTAAAACTTCTTTAAGCAGCCTCGTCGGGACGGGGTCCAAGAGACAGGTAGAAGATTTAGAAGAGGAAATTGTTGAAGACAATTTTTTAAAGTCGATGAGAGAGAAGCCGTCCATACATATATCAGGGCTTATAGCAGGGCTTATAGCTGCCTCCAAGGATAGATCGGCACTGGTTGAGGGCAAGAGACCATTAATCTTGTCTCTAATAGTTAGAATCTTATCATTGAAGAAGCTCATGAAATCATTACTACTAAGGTCTATAGGAATACACGGCTCAACAGAGCTGTGACTCTCTGTCAGCCTGGCTACAGTGCTGAAGAGAAATCTGGGGTTGTTCTTATTTTTCTCTATTATTAGTGAGTAATAGGCTGCTCTGGCATTACGGAGGGCCTTCTTATATGTTTTCAGACTATCTCGCCAAACTAACCGAGATTCTTCTAAATTGGTTGAACGCCATATCCTTTCAAGCTTTCGCAATGTTTGTTTTATTTTGCGGGTTTCAGGGTTATACCATGGAGCGAACCTCCTCTGCTTTATTATCTTCTTTTTTAGAGGGGCTATAGAGTCTAGTGTCAATCTCAGTGAGCCTGTAGCACTATCGACGAGATGATCAATCTGGGACGGACCAAAGTTAGTACAGGAGTCCTCCGTTATATTGAGACATGGCATTGAATTAAATACAGGTGGAATCGCTTCTTTAAATTTAGCTACAGCACTGTCAGATAGACATTTGGTGTAGAAACCTTTGCCTAACGGTGTACACTCTGGTAGTATAAACTCGAAAGTTATTAGGTAATGGTCTGATAAAAGAGGGTTCTGTGGAAAAACTATTAAGTGTTCTATTTTAATGCCATATGCAAGAACAAGGTCGAGGGTGTGGTTCTTGACTGTTTGAGGCGATGTTTATGTTTAAATGATCGAATACTAATGATATGCCGAGATGAAACCTAGCAACCACAGAGTCCTTCACCTCCATTTTGTGCTTAACATTCCAAATCATGTAATTGTTGTGTATTTACAAATTATCTATGCATATTTGGGCTTTTATTACAATATGTTATGATGCTCATCTAAATATCGATCTGTTCTGCTGTAGGTGTCCCTGCAATAATTATGAAGACTGTACTTTATTATTTTAATGTTTGTACGAATTATTACACTAATAATCATTTCTCACAATAATAACTTCCCTTTTTTGTCATTTATTTTTCTAATAGAGCCCTCCTCCATATGAATTGCATGTGATTTGCAAATGGTTGGTTTACTGACATCTTTAAAAAAAAACAAAAAAAACATGGTGCTGTACACATGCAGTGAAACAATATGAGCTGAACCAACAAAAGGATGTCCTTTATATGTCTCTCTGTGGCTTGTATGAGTCCCATAGTGCTCTATGAATTAATGTAGGGGTGAGGTGGGGGGTGGGAGGGTCAGTCTGGGCCCAGTAGTAAACTTTTCCTCAGGGGCCCTCAACAGGTCAATGCGTCCCCAGACTGAATGTGCTTCATACATGTCTTCTTAAAAAGACGAGGTGTCTCTCTTCGAGAACATAACAAAGTGGACATTCAGTCCCAAGTCTTCCCTTGCATTAAAAAAAACATGTGGGTCATTAAGGAAGGTGTCGTAGCAGTCGTCCACCACCCGAGGGTGCAGCAGAACAAACTATGACAGGGAGAGGCTCACAATCTGGGAGCTGAATTAAGTGAAGAGGAGTTAAACCTGGAGCTGATTGTGGACCTCGTGAGAGCAGATGCATACCTAACATGATTATTCATCCCTTTATGTCTGCCAACCTGATAGGTTGGCGTGGAGTGAGCTGTCAAGTCTGCTGCTGCTGTCTGGATGCTCTGCAACTCTTTTCGAGGAGGTAAGTGGTTAAACTGTTTATTGGCGGAATTGAGGAATATCACAAGTGGTGTTGGCCTTTTTAACATGGCAGGTTGAAGCAGTGCCAACTAACCGGCCACGATAGTTACACTAAGATGGAGGACACCAAATTAACTCATACAGGAGGGAGAAAGAAATGACCTCTGTGTCACAGAAGATTACGCTTAGCACAAGAGCACAGAAAACCCACCACACGCTAGATATTAGTAGTGTCAGCATGTAGGATAACCTGCTCCGTGTTTTCTTTACGGCGAAAACCACAAAGAAAGTGTGTTGTATTCGCATACCATGCATCACCAAACGTCCTTTAAAAAATCACATTGCACACAGAGTCAATTGTAAAATTGTTTACCTTCAGAACAGAACCTGACTCGAATGTTTGAGGTCTTTCCTTTCATGCATGAGCAAATTACGAGACAATGGGCCCCTGGACACAGACATGCAAAAGGCCCCACTAAGACACAGCGATTCTATAATTGTTTCGCCTTGTTGGTTGTCTCTTTGTAGTCATTTTGTATTTCTTTGAAGTCATGGTGTGTCTCTTTGTAGTTGTTTTGCGTCTCTGTAGTCATATTTTGTTTCTTTGTTTTCAATTTGTGTCTCTTTGTAGTCATTGTGTGTCTCTTTGTAGTAGTTTTGTATCTCTTTGTGGTCACTTTGAGTCTCTTAGTAGTTGTTTTGTGTCTCTTGTTGAATGATCGTAGAAAAAATATGAAAAGTCTAAAAGTATGCTTGTGTACGTATAACCTGCATAAGATGCTATAATGTATAATCATTTCTGCATAATGGGTATTATATAACGTATCCTATGTAAAAGGATTCTTCATTTTGTATTACCATATAAAGTCAACGAACTTCCTGTACTCTGATTGGAGAAAGGATGTATTATGATGTGTGACACATGAAGAGGAGGAGTGGACCGCTTCTGTGTCTATTTAACCTCTCCCCTGATAAGGGACGAGAGGATTATGAGATTTTTTCCTAACTCTCTGAGACTAGGACAGGGAATCTCTCAGCTATATAGAAACCTGGATTGACTTCGACCGTCCGAGGAAAGGCTTGAATACAAGCCATCTCGACCGTCAGGGGAACAGGTTTTGAGCCTCTACCGTCAGAGGAACAAGTTTAGAGCCTCTACCGTAAGGGGAAAAGGTTTTGAGTGACAAGCTACCTTTACCGTTAGAGGCCAGCTTGATGTGGGAAAAGGTTCTGAATGAGACAAGCAACCTCAACCGTTTGAGGTAGGCTTGGTGTGTGCAACTATATAGAAATCTGGATTGACTTCGACCGTCAGAGGAAAAGGCTTGGGCACAAGTCTACTCTACCGTCAGAGGAACAGGTTTTGAGTGACAAGCTACCTCTACCATTAGAGACCGACTTGATGTGTGAACAGGTTTTGAAAGTGACAAGCGAGCTCTACCGTTAGAGAATAAATACTTAGATCTTTTAACATGTTGACACTGTAACTGTTTCTTTGAGTTGGACCTGTTTTGTAACTTGTAAAGAAAAAAGAAAGAAACTGAAATAAAACCACAGCCTTACCATTAAGTAAGGAACTGGGACTAAAGCAACAGACTCTGGTTTTTTAAACAGAGTAACCTTCTTCCCCTGTCCATGAACAAGTGTGATTCTGAGGTGACGACCGACGCTAACCGAGGAACTTAAGGTAAGAACCCTGGTTGAAAACTTTGCAGTGTGTCTAAAATGTGAGTGTTCAAAATAGGTAGTGAGATAGTATAGACGTTATACGTACTCACTTGATAAGGGTTGAGACGAGTTACAGCCTATCGTGGGGACCTACAGCATTAGCTGAAAAACACCCACGACAAAACCCATAATCTCATTAAAATCCTAACAATCAAACTACGGGGTGAGATAAAAGGCCTAAGGCATTATACCTATATTGGTGAGTATTATTATTTACTCCGGGATCACTGGGATAAGCAACTGAGGAGTAACCACCGTGTTAGGTGCGGAACCTGCTCCCCCCGCCCTTCTTTCCTCCCTCCCTTCCCCTCCCTTCCGGAGCAAGACCTCTGCATACGTTACACTCTGTAGTCATGGTGTGTCTCTTTGTTTTAAATGTTATGTTTCCTGTGGTCATTTTGATTCTCTTCGGCACCGCCATCACCTTACTGCCCGGACCCCAGACATCATTGAATGTGGGAGGCCATCCTGCACCAAGAGTGGGGCCACTCCACTACCCTGGAGTAGCTCGGGTTGAGGGAGAAACCACATCAGACATACAACAGCAACGAGACGGGGTTTCAGTGGACTCTACAAGAAGAAAGGTCACCGTGCCCCGGGGGACTAGACATGCTTATAGGCAGGCCCATACAAGTCTATCAGGCCACACAGCAGTTGCACAAAACTCCTCATCATATACTCCCATCGCTCTTGCTTTTTCTATCCGTGCCCATCTTTTGTATCACATAATGAAGTGGACCTTTATGAGTGAACTAAATGGACCCTTATGTGCCAGTACTCGAGTACTTCAGCACTTCAATTTAAGTAATTCTTAAATAAATAAATAAAAACAATAATTTAAAATTCACTCGCTTCAAACCGATCTATGGTTGTGCCAAGTTGAACTAACTACCGCAGTAACATACACATGAATGCACTGGTAATAATAGGCTACTTACTTACATACTTTTACTAAAGTAAGGATCTGAGGACTTTTACTGGAATATTTTCAGTGTAGTTTTGCTCCTTTTAAGGATCTGAGGACTCATTTCACCACCAAAGAAGGTAATCTAATCTTATCTGATTCATTACTGAGGCTAAGGCAATAAAAGTGTCGTATAATTAAATTAGGTGCCTTTATGTACACCTTAGTATTTAGTCATGAATACCGAGATTTGCCAGGTTTTGTGTCTGTGGTTTTGTGTTTAGAGTTTTGAGAAAATGAGCCAAAGATTCAGAAAATGTGTGGAAACAATTGTGGAAAGACTAAGATACTAACTTTTGTGATGGTACTTAAAGGCATCAGAGGACAAGCTATGTTTACTGGTAGTAACATATGTCAACTGCAGTGTAATGCAGTTTTTTGTGGATTACCAATGGAGAACTGATGAACACAATTATATATGAATGCAAAAACAACAGTATCTGTCATCTGAAAACCTCAGATAAAACAAAAACAATCTGGACCGTTCATTCCAGACTACAATGACTATGATACTGCTGTCTGAAAAGAAAGAAAAGAAAGATCTGTGGTTACTGCACTTTTCATCTCCAAAGGTTTTCACAAGTAGCACATAGATACCTTTGTTGGTGAGTATACAAAATGATGCTTTTATTCTGGGTCACAACGCAATGAACACATTACATACAACACAACATACACAAAATGCCTCCCAATATGGGAGAGGGTTAGTTCAAGTTAAGCGTTGCAGTTTCATCAGGATTGTCCTGCAGACGGCACAGTACAACATTCAACAAGCAATAGGAAAAACATTGTGCCATAAATAAAGAGTGGTGGATAAATCATACAAAGACATACTGAACGCCGGTATTGCAAACACGGCTTTAACGCCTTTTAGGAATGGAGAAATACTGTAGCGTTAGTGCCTTTTGTTGGAGGTGCATTTCTTTTCCTGTACTGATATGGGCTATGAAGTTCTAAATCCTTTCCGGGTCAACACAATGCGAGGAGTAAATTCCAAACGAAGCATTTTTTTTTTCACAGAGATGAGCTTCTTACGGGGCGAACCCTCGTTGCCGTCTTGTCCGAAACAGCAGTGCATATTCCGCTGCACGACCCCTGTGGTCTTTCCTGCTTTGGCGTTTTAGTGCCGGTCTAGTGATGCAGCGCCCAGTAGCTGTCCCTTCATAAATGGATTGCCTGCCTGCTTTTTTTATTTTTTTCATTAGCTAGTTTCCTTATTTGTCTGGGAAAAGAGAGACGACGATTCCAGTTCTCTGGAGCAGCTTCAGGGGAGGCTCCTGCTCGGATCTAGGCTTCAGAGGACGCCTGGGGTTTGAGCTGGGCCTTCTCCATGGTGGTGCCGTACGGATCGGACCTTTTAAAGAAGCCCATCTGGAGGGAAAACGTGGAGAGAGGAAGATCAGATACGACCCAATCGGACCCATTGTCAGGGGCTATGTGTAGAAATGACTATTCCCAATCTCCTTTACGGGTTTTACACTCTTGTTTACATAACAGATTGTACAGTTTACCGTTTAGCAAAAAACTATACTTCATAGGAAAAAGCATTTCTTATGTTGGTCCACCGTGGCCTGGTAATGAGTTTGTTTCTGTCAAATTCCACTCTTTTTGAGCTAAAACATATTTTATCGAAAAATTGTTTATTATGTACATCATCCCAAATTGCATGGACAGAGTATGAGACAATGTAAAAGGTCCCCCACCCATGCTGGAGCAAGACACTTGAAACAAGGCCACTTGAATTTTTTTGTAGTAGTTGTTTTGTGTCTCTTTCTGTGTGGATGTTTTGCGTCTCTGTCTGGACAGTATTTGTCTCTTTATAGTGGTTATACGTCTCTTTGTGGACAATATTTGTTTGTTTGTAGTGGTTATACGTCTCTTTGTGGACAGTATTTGCATCTTTCTGGTGGTTTTGCATCTATCTGAGTTTTGTGTGTCTTAGTAATAATTTTGCATCTTTTTTGTTGTTGTTTTGTGTCTCTTTGTGGTAATTTTGGTGACTCTTAATTGTGGTTTTGTGTCTCTGTGGTCATTCTATTTGTCATCTGCAGTCATCCGTTTCTTTTTATTTGTCTCTGTCGTGGTTTTCTCTTTTTGCGGTAATTTTGCATGTCTCCGTTGTGGTTTTGCTTCTTTTTGTGGTGATTTTGCACATCTCTTTAGTGGTTTTGCGTCACTATGTGGTGGTTTTGTGACTTTCCACAAAACAACCTTTTTAATTGTACCTAAAGTGTCCTGATTTTATATTTTAACAAATGCCAGCTTGTCAGAAACGTATCTTTATCAGTGTGTTACCTTGTATAGCAGATATATGAGCAGGGCTAGTAATAACAACCCAGCTAGAATAGCCAGGATGATGATCCACACTGGAACGGGGAACGGACTGTCCGGCTTGTTCCACAACACAGTCGTCACCACCTGAACGACAGGAGACCACAGCGATCAGATGAGCCTCTGCAGATTTGTACCATCTTTCACCGACATTTCCATGTACAAATTTTGAAAAAAATCAGAGGAAGTTACCTTTTTGGATCCTGATGGCTTGAATTTGGGAGGAATAGAATAAGGCATCCTGTCCACCTTGTACTGGACTGAGCACTCCAGAACATACTGCTTATAGGCCCTCTGTGGACAAGCAAAGAAACATTTTAATCAGGGCTTATAAATAAAAGGCTTGAACGCTGCCAGTATCTTAAAGGGAAAGTTCACCAAAAATAAAAAATACATATTTTTCCTCTAACCGGAAGTGATATTCATCATTCTAGATTGTTTTGGTGCGAGTTGCCTAATTTTGGAGATATTGGCCGTAGAGAGGTCCGCCTTCTCTCCAATATAATGGGACGTAGTAGTTGGGTAGCAACTACGGTTGAAAGAAAAAAAGTTCCGACATGAAACTGCTCTCAACAAGGTCTGAGTATCAATCTCGATTGGTAAACAGCACTGCAGGTAAGAGGAAAAATGTGTATTTTTGATTTCGGGGTGAAGTGTCTCTTTAAGAGTTGACTCACATCACTCTAAACAGAGATTCACAGACTCACGTGAAGAATTTATCAGTTCTACAAAAGACATCGTCCATCATCCTGTCTAAGGCCCCATCCTGTTTACTACATAATGTGTTGTTTGCTGCTATTATAAATGCTTATATACAAGCTACTATGAATAGTGTGGTAAATACTGTACAGAATATAGCATGGAGTGTGTTAGGACGCACATCTGTAATTGGAGTTCGATGACCTGGCCGACAGAGGGCAGTACAAGACCACGGATTGGCCTGTGTTTCCCTCTCGAGTTTCCTGTACTAATAGATTACATGTGACCAAATGTGCAGAGCTGAGCAGCGTGTCCCGCCGCCTCACCTCGATGAAGGTCTCGGCCCACAGTCTGGAACGTAAAGTCAGGATGACGTTGGCGCCTCTCTCCAGCAGCCCCACATGACACTGCAGCATCCAGCACTCCACCGCCAAGCACGTCTGCATAGAGTAGGGACAAAGCCACCGTCAGACACCCGCAGCACGCAGCGCTATTCATTGTCATAATTGACTTGTTTGGCTGATATGGGCCTCGAACGCTCAAACCAAAATGAATCTGCTGCAGCTTCGGCTGCGGAAATCATCAAATATAAAAAGGACATTTTAGTACGGGAATAATAGACGACATCTATTCTACGTTCTGATCCTAAAAAAATCATTATCAAAATGCATCTTAAATACAGAGCCCGGTGAGTGCACTGTTGATTTTTAAATATTCCAGTAAGAGTTCACTTTTAAAGAGTGGATAGTACAAGGGTGGAAAGTAGATAGGTGGTAGGGGTAAACTGTGGCCCCAACCTAATTGTGAGAAGTCTACTTGTACATTCAATTTGTACATTTTGCTGACATGTTCAACGCACAACTTTTATTTGTCGTGTATAGTGTTTTCACATTGCGGTGTTGCTACTTTGGGGATCTGAACACTTCCAAGAAAGTGATCAACACTTCCCCCACGATGCCATGGCCGTGTAACGTAGTTATCTAATCTTATGTCCCTCTCATCGTCTCCTTCCGGAGAGGCTTTTCCCTTTATTAGTGTCATCTCAGTTTTTTATTTGCTGACAACGTTTAGCGGGGCCTTTGTTCATTTGTCCTCTTCATAGTTGTTGTTGTGCAAGCAATGAGGCTCGCAGGTTAACCGATAGGTGCCAAGTGATATTCGTCTCTGGCTATTTTTAGGGGGAGTAAACAGTTTCAAAAGTAATTTCAGTGGAGCATGGATGCTTGGAAGCATCTTGAAGAAGGTTCATTTGAATGCCATAAGAGATTAGCTGTCCAACATTACAGTCAGTGACGCAAGCCGTATGAAAAGGAACCCAATTAACTTCATCTCGCAAACGATCCCAGCAAGCAGCAGATGTTGACCAGAGCTCATTATAGCTATCCCCATTTCCTTTGCTGAAAGAAATAATCTCATTATAATTCCAGTTCAGAGGACGGTGCTACCTCTTCCTACAATCTGACTGGACTATTTTGGTCTAAATAAACTACATGAATGTGCAGAGCCTACACGGGACTGAAAATTAAAAATTAAAAAGTCGCATAACACCTCAGTAAAGAGCATCACACTTCCATGTGGGACTCAATACCCAATACAAGAGCCATTGAATCGATTTAAAGAGCCTCTGTTGTGGTTTCCTTTGGAGAGAACAGCGTCACCATGATTCCCTCCACATGCTGAGTCGAGGAGGAAAACAAACACCTCCTGGGTGTCTTCATGGGACACGTGGAGTCAGCTCGTCTATCCTGATGAGGAACGCCTGTTCTCGGGAAGGTTAGAAAAGAAAAGGTAAATCCACCCAAAATAGCTTATTTTGTCAGTTGACCCTTCTAAATTAGCTAGGTCTGCCATCAAGTAAAATTAAAATAATAAATACTGCAGTTTTTAAGTTGCTGGAAAACACATCGGCTGTGTTTCCATCAACACTTCCTTTTTTTAATGCAAATTTTGAAGTATCGCATGAGAAAAGCTGTATAGAAATTCAATAAAATTTCCTCAATTTGGCAAAAAATATATTTAATGCCCGCTTGAGGTGTTTTTTTTTGCCTTTGTCAGAAAAAAAAGAGTCAATGTGCTAAATGAATTGTGATAACGCCTTTGCCAAATAAGTTTTGACATAGGGAACATTTTACATTTAACTTCTGCTGTCGGTGTCTTCACTGATATATATTCATATTGTCTTGAGCACGGAACATGAAACATGGTCAATACTACCTGACATGAAAGAAGAACCATTAAAACTGATGTTCAAAGGCGACTTGTTTTGTTTCCGGTTAGCAACCTCCGCTTCTTCTTCTACTTTGCTTAAAATATGATTGACAATTGAATGGAAATAAAGTACTGCTGTTCCCTTAGCAAAGCTAACAGTTTCACCTGGCTCCCAGTCTTTGTGCCAAGCGAAGCTATACCAAACCATTTCTGGACACACAAATATGAAATTGATATAAATCTTGTTGAATGATCTCACTTGAGTCAGAGTCGATTTTTAGTTTGAAGGAACTGGGGTTACCCGGCCTCTGTAGCCCCCTTCCTCATTTCTGCTGAAAGCTGCGTTAGCCGCTACTAGGATAACACAACCGTATCTCCGTCTGGACTGTCGAATGCGTGGAATAAAAAAAAAGACAATATCTCTGGACAATATTAACTGTTTATCAAAAGTGTGCAATGCAAAATCAGTAAAGTACTCCTTTAATGTAGTCAATAGGAATATATAATGTACACGTGTGTGTGTGTGTGTGTGTGTGTGTGTGCGCCTGTAAATGAACCGTGTCCATGGACACACATGGACCGGTATTACAGCAGCTTGGCAGAAAACATATTCCCATTCAGTTTTCCAACTGGTTCTGTTTCTTTTCCATGTAGTCTCACCAGGTTTCCTTGTTCAGTCAGAAGATCCCTGTACACCTCCCTCCTCCGGATGTGGTGCTCAGCGCTGGATTTCAGCTCTGCCGCTGGAGGCTGGAGCTGCACGCATAAACACATCGACGGAGTCATTAGCAAACAATCAAATGTTCAAGGCCAAGAATAGGTCAAGGGTAATGCTTTCACCATGCCACCCGAGATGTGTGTGTTTCGTTTTTTTTCTGCGCGTGTCCTCACCTTGAGTTTCAGTGCATTGAAGATGTGTTTGGAGGAGCAGCTGAGCGGGCCCTCAGTGACCACCTCCACGGGGTAGAGCAGCTCGTGGCCGTGAGCCCTCAGAGGACACCGCACCTCTAAAGTGGACTGGCTGACCACGCTGGGACCGTTATTCACCAACTGAAAGAGAGAGGTTGGGTTTGGACTTTTGCTTTGTTTGATGTTTTTGCAAACACCCGGCGAAGAGACACAAAGGGCTTTCTGGGGTCGAAAGGAATCCTCACGATGGACGGCCATGTTGCACGTCCTGATGCAGGTTATATAAAGATAAATGCTTTTTTTTGCAATATAATTGATTTGTGTTTGCCTTAAGGACTGTGCAAAAATGATTGGGGTGAGGATTGGTTTATAAAAAGAGCAAGACTATTTTATTATTATCATTATTAAGACCCTACCCTTGACTTGGCAACATCCCACCAATATCCCAAAACAATATATTTATTATGGAGCCCCAAAGTGTTAAATATACGTGAATAAATAAGTGATTAAAAAACAAATAGTCATTGGCAAAAACTCTTAAAATATAGAAATAAACCAATAATTTGTAAAAAAAAAAAACATTTTTAAACAAATTGATATCATTATGAAATATATTTTTTATCTTCTTAATAAATAATAAAGTAAATACATTTTATATACATAATAATAATAATAATAATAATAATACACATTATTATTTTATTTAAATATTCTTAATTCATGTTACTTTTTATTTCAAAATGTCACATTTCATGATTTCACTTGTTATTTCCTAAAATCACTTTTCACGACTGTGGTGATGTCACTGCCCCGATACCTCTCAGCTAATCCCATGCCTTTTCCTTTGTCTGAGATAATGTTCAATCAGTAGTCACTCATTAGCTCCACGTGTATTGTGTTTCTCAGTATGGACATTTTGGTCCTGGAAAATACTAGTTTGATTGTGGTGAGGAAGTATAAAGCCCTTTTACAGAGATAGGTGTGTTGACCTCTGCATATGGCAAAAGACATGTAATCCATTTTGTTTATGTAACTATTTGATCTCTTATTTTCAACATAAATCTCACAAGGGAATGCCAAAATAAAATCTAAACATGTAGTTAGAAAAACATAAACAAAAGACCCGTTACTGTTCCCTCCCTTCAGCAAAAATAAAAATAACATTAATAATGATTAGAATTTCCATGCAGTCCCTTAATAAACACTCAACATGAATGTTTAAATTTAAAACTGAAATATGTGAGAGTAGTAAGAACTGTGTCGGCGTACCTCATAGACCTGCTGAAGCTCAGGGCCGATGTCCCGCTCTCCCCTCAGACTCTGAGTAATGCTCCAGTTCGGAGGGGGAAAGATGACTTTATCTGGGCGAGAAACACTGCAACAGAAAAACACAGTTTAATTTTTATTTTTTTGGGCAGTTAACTTGTCAGGGCCCACAATGATGAGAACGATTAAAAAATGTTAATGCAGTGATGTAACGTTAGTGGAAGAGTTGGCATTGAAGCCTCACCCTTGCAAAATCACATCAGCCATGGCAGCCACCTCCAGCTCAAACAGCACCACCTCACTCTCTGAGTTGTTTGCGTTTTTACTGCGACAGAAAGAAGCAACATTTTTCAATCACCTGGCAAAACTGTTTCCTAAATACAATTTTGTCAAGATATCATGAAATATGGAATAGGTTTTCACTGAAATGTACAAATTTTGAATCCTATGGTATCACAAATACACATCTAATACTTACAAAAGGTAAAAACTGAATAAAAATAAACAGGATTTAAAAAATGTTGTAGCTGCTTGTAGCACTGGTGTGATAATTTTCCTGAAAGTGTAAAAAAATAAATTGCACTTAATATGATCGAAACTGTGATAAAACGCAATAACATAAAAACTTGACCAATAATGTAATACATGTCTTAACGAATACTGTAATATCATTTTTACTGATAATGTAAAACCTTTCAAGTGGGTTAATTTGATTTTTTCAAAACTGAAGGATACTGCGATCGTGTAAAAATAAATGTGCTTTCTTTCTCTGAAAATTGTGCAAGTATACAAAATGTATAATGGTGTCCGTGCCGTGCTACTGAAAACACTAACATTTGACCCTGACTTCATGTATGTAAACAAAAGGCAAAGCCTTGGCTTTATGTTGAATTTTAAATTTACGTCAGATGGCGAGTGGTGCGATATTATCAGGCAGAGAATCATTAAACTAAATTTCCTATCAAGGGGAAATGAACCCGCCCACATACCCGTGCTGATTGTTCTGATTGGTCGTTATGCCAGCATCGTCCATTAGATCAGAGTGGTTCTTAGATTAGACACCACCAATCTCAATCTCGTATTCTATGTAGCATTGCAGTTACAAAGTGAGCATAACTTTGCGTTAAGAGAGAATGGTACTTTTAATTTCCATGTGGTTTGGGTAACCGCAAGAATCTTTTTTTATTACAATATCAGTCAGCACAATTTATCACAGTATTGGATTTTATTACATTTTTGTTCAGGTTAAGAGAACATTTTAATAAATTTTTCAGGAAATTATGACATTAATGGGTGCTACTACACTGCTTCAAAATGAAACTAAATCACGCATTCGCCTGCATAACGTTGTGTTTGGACATCAGAGGACTTGCAGATCGCACACATGAACCCATCTCACTGTACAGCGCCGGACTGTCTGAAAGAAAGTGACCTACCTTCGTATTTGGAGCTCAAACTGTACAGTATTGTGAGTGTCCTTCAGTCTGGGCACCGTGAACCGGAGGCCGGCCCATAACTAGGCAATAACCCACAGGAAATGTACACAATTAATTTCAAGGAACATGAGAAATTAATAATATAAAAAACATGAGAGATGTCATGCATTTGATTTAGTTCATTTGTTTTTTGTTCTTTTTTCCACATACTCAATACTTTTCTAAACGCCCCCGTAGCTTTCAAGAGATCTAAAAAATGGGCCTCCTCCCCCGTATTAACACATTGAAGTCCAGCTGATTCTATTGGTGGTGATGAAAAGTTGACAAGCCGTTTAAATAATCAAACCGACGCTGGACTCTTTTTCTGGTCTGAGATATTCTATCGCCATCAGAGTTTGATTTATGTTTTGCATGTTAATACAAAAACGTTTTGAGTTTGTGTATGAATTACTTCATCCCGGAGCAATTTGACTTGACTTAATTGTACAGAGACAGAAACACTGAAAAATGCCAAAGACAACATGCAGGCTCTGTTGGCTCTTACACTGGTACCAGACTTCATGGGGTTTCCAAGATCACACAGAAGGTAGCGGGTCTGGTTTTCTGCCTCATAGCTGCACGTCAGCTGAGTCAAGCTCTGGAGAGGACACAAAAACATCAAATACTGTCAACTCTGATAAGCGAGATCACTGGATAACGAAACACAGAGCCTTAAAATAGTGTGCCTTCAGTTTTGTAAATGAGACATCTCAGCTTTTCTAACAAGGAGTATTTTTTTCTTGCACTGTTTTTATGTCCACAATGTGGGTTTGCTCTGTTTTCAACATTGCTCTGTTTTCAAGTGCTACTTTATTTGACATCAAAATTCAAATGATGAACAAAACATGCTGTGCATTGTCAACAAAGCCAGAGATGTGTTATTTATGCTCACGTTGGAGAATGTAATACTTGAGTAAGTAATAAAGAAGTTATTACCAGTAAAATCCCAGGCTAAAGTTACAGTGACAGTTGTCTGGCTCACCACATTGTTGCGTGCTATCCCACTGTAGTCAGCCTCTGGGGGAAGTTCCACGTAGAGCTCGGCCTCGTACGCCCCTCCCTCACCCTCGTTCCTGGCATTGAACGTCAGACTCAAGGAGTTTTCATCACCCAAGTAAACTTCCACTCTGTCACTGGGAGAGGAGAACCACAACAAGGTTGTTGAGTAAGTAAAAGTATGCCGCGATAAGGACGTCCATGCATACAAGTGTGCAAATTAAAGCAACATCTGCACAATGAATGTAATTATAAGTCATATATTACTTATACAAAAAAATCTGTATGGCAGTGTGCCAGACAGCACGTCCTCATACCTAAACGAACAGAACAGGTCATTTGCCAATGACTCCAGAATTTACATATATGACGTTAATGGTCGTGCAGGGGCAGTTTTCTTCTTTAAAGAGAGACGCTACATAAAAATATACAGTGAGCTTAAAGATGCTCAATGCTCCGTAGAGATGAGGAAAATTAGGTGAGAATTCCACGTGTGTTCAACACTGCAAGCGTCCCCTTTCATGTTACACCAAACGTGTAATCAACGTATATCAATCAATGTATATAATGGCCATTTTAGGCTTTTCAGTATTGCTCTTAAACTTCCTTTATTATTTGATCAGTTAGTTGAGAAAAGAAAATGTTTTATAGCTAAGATAAAAAAAACTCCTTCGTTGCAGCAACAATTGGGGAGTCACACATTTTAGCGTGCACAATTCTGTTGTAGCTTCCATTCTATGAACATTTTAAAGCCTTTATGAGTACCATTTTATGTGTTATAGCATCTTACAAATAATTCTGATGGCAATGTTTGGTTTATTGCAGGGCACAAAGGAGGTCTGCACACTTTTGGGCTCCAATTAAATAGTTCCTAACACACTTCCTGAAGTAAAATCACTAAAATAAAATAAAACTATATAAGGATGAATCAAGGTTTCAGCCACAGCTCTAGGAATGGCAACGTTGGTCTGTCGGTCCACCGCTTTGGTCCACGTAGAAACATCTCAACATCTATTCGACAGCTCACCATGAAATTCTGAGCAGACATTCGCGGTCCTCGGAGGACCATCTGCCATCAGCAGGTCAAACTTTTTAATTATTCTGTGAAACATCACAACATCTCCAAGAGGGTTAGGACAGATATCCGTGGTTATGAACCTCCTGTGATCCTCAACGTTTCCTCGAGAGCCACCACGAGGCTGGTGTCTCAACAACTATCAGATGCACTGTCATGAAATTGGATACACACGTTCACGTCCCCCGTAGCTTGAATTATAATAACTAAAGTGATCCCTGAACTTCAGGTTAAAATGTGTCCGATACTGAACAATCAAATACCTGCAAAAGTAACAACATTCCCACCAGCCTCAGTTTTCTTCATCGCTAATTAGAAATTGTAAGTTTGCCAGCATGATAAACTAAGAAGGTGAACATGATCTAAATACCTGCTGAACATCAGAATGATGGCGAGCATTGCAGCATGCTGACATTAGCACTTAGCTCAAAGCAACACCATTTAGTACAGCCTCACGGAGCCTCTACTGCATGGCTGTAAACTCTTGTTATTTATTTTTTTAAAGTAATAAAGTATCTATTACACAAAGGACATTTTTATCTACTGCAATCAAAATTACTGAAAATAGCAGCCCCCCTATTTACAGCCTCCATTTGCTGGGTGAGTTTCGTTAGTGCTACCTCTGCTGCCATGCTCATTTGAAGTGACTCTGTGCAGGGCATGACCAAAATGCCAGAGAAGCAATTGTAAAACTTAATGAAAAGCAGGGACGTGAAGTCCTTCCAGACAATGCACCTCTGTTTCAGACGGTCCCCGAAGGCCATTTTCTCCTCGCGTATATGTCCGTGACTGACCCGGGGAAATGACCCAAATCTGATCACTGTGATTTGTCTCAGGAAACCGACCCCCCCGCCTTACCCCGCAGTGTTCACAGTGACGCCCCTGTGTGCAAACACACTTCCAGTGAGAGTGATAAATCCTCTCGACACTCTCCCGACTCCGGCCCTCCCCCCATCCGCCAAACGCTTTGTGGTGGTGAATTCATGTTTCAGGAGGGAGTCTGGTTGAGGGTCAGAATCAGGGGTTCCTCTTTCATTCCCTGTTTCCCCACCCCCAACCGTCTGTATGCAGTGACCCCTCGCTAGGTAAGACAACCACCAGATGATTTTAATTATGCCTGGGCAAATTTAGCGAATGCAGAGGAAGCGATCCAAACAACAACACTCAGCAGATGCTGAGGACGGACAGAAATCCGCAGCGTACGGTTGAGGATGTTAACAACGCAGACTTTCATTCATTGAGGAAAAATATAACAGTGGATCATGAAGCTCATAAAAGCATAATTGAAGCCAGGGGGTCACAACTTAAAGCACCAGTGACAGGGTCTTGAATGTTAAACATCCCACCGTTTGCGAATTCTCGGCGAGCAAGACAAAAAAGCGCCGTGTCTCAGAAGGTAAATTCTGTTTAGTGAAAAACGCTGAATCATTGGAGGTTTGGTCCCGTGGAGACAAAATGACGATCTTTTGAGTTTTCATGGGAGACTTTTTGCACCGATTGTATTTCTGCAGCTGAGAGAAATCACATGGCCACGTAATGCGAAACACTCCTCGAAGCAGAGCCGGCTGGGAGGGAGGGAGGGAGGGTGCGTGCGTGCGTGTGTGTGTGTGTGTGTGTTCGCTTTGTGAATGGACGGGGACACAGCCAAATATTTGGCTGGCGTCCACCTACGTGCGAGGATAAATGATTAATCATAACTCGTGTGAAATCTTTCTTCTACATCTTTGCTCCAGTGTTGTCATATGTTATGAGCTGTAAACACCGTCCTACCATTTGTGTCTTAAACTGCTGCAAGTCACAGAATCCTGTTTGTTCGTCTGAATGTCATTACCATGCTCTTTGTCTTTGATCATCTTTCAGCAAACTGACTCTCTCTCTTTCTCTCTCTCTGCATAAGGAACACAACCACAGTAACAATAAGTATGCTTCATTGATTGCGTTTTTCCCATCAAAACGTATTATATGTATCCTCGAGGCTTAAAACAAAACATGTTTGAAAGCATTCCCTTCCTCAAAACTTGTGAAAAGGTAACTTTTCAATATTCTTAAGCCTGCATATATATTTATTGTGCAGACCATAATGATCAGTGGGATGACGTGGAACCATCAGCGTCGACCACATGCTCATGCGCATGCATATGCCTCCTTTTCGTTCTTGAAATATTATGACTTGATTCTCATAAAATTACAATTCTTTTCTTCTTCTCAGAGAACACCAATATGTTGGATATGTTTGGAATGTGCAGTTTTGAACGTGAGCAGAAGTCTTGAAACACATAAGAGTTCATTATAATATATTTTTATATTCCAAATTGTCAACTGCCGCCTGACTTTCACATTTTTCTGAAAATAAATAAAGATATTTCCACGATAAATTGGAGCATAAAAATGCAGTGTTGGACGCTCGACACAATGTTGAAATGAAACCCACACCCTTGGATCTTTGTAGTACCCCTGTTTCTCCCCATGTCTCTATACACAGTAGCTGTCAAATAAAGGTTATTAAAAAAAATATATTATGCATCAATCATCAGAGACAACACGAAATAAGATGACACAGTTTACCATCATGTCATTAATTACAGCGGCCCCATTCAGGCATTTCTCGTTCTAGAAGTTAAAGCCCCATTCATTTTTTCCTTCTAGATGTTATTGTAACACACAGTTCAAGGACTTCTACGGATCGGCTTGAAACTCCCCCAGTTGCATCATCAGTCCAAAAGATTAACGACGACATTAGAAAATATCCGGTTCTCTGTTACGTGTGGCGCTAACAGCACGAGAAAGCTACAGATGACTTGTGTTGGGAGAACTGAAAACACAATCTGCCGCTTAAATCAATTCCGTTTTAAGTTAGGTGTCAATTTTCAGATGAATTCAGCAACCGTGGCGCCATGTTTTGCTCTGAACCGCACGCACAAAGCGTTTTGGATTTGCAACAGTTGGCAGTGGAGACCAAAAACAGAGCTAAAAGAGAGGGAACATTAGACTGCTAATGAATGCTAATGTCGCTCCGTGTCTGTTTGCTAACACCATAGCATATCAACTTAATTTCAACTCACACAGCTTATTCGACCTTCATTGGTCAAATAGGTCAATTAATACTGCTTTGAGTAGCATGGCCTGTGCTGTGGCATTTCTTTTGTGTGTGTTGTAGGTGCTGTTTACTACTAGTGCTGTCTATTTAGCTAAGTCTGGAACTTCTGCTCATGCTCACTATGCACTTCTTCTTGTGTTCATTCCCCACAAACCAGAAACATAAAATGCATGAAAAATGAGAGAGCTTGCCTCAGAATAGCTTGAATTCAGTCACGTACGGGGAAAAAAAAGAAACTGTTTAGCAAAGCATGACTGGAGGGTTTAAGTTGTGTTTGTTGAATCAGGTAAAGTAATAGAGGGGTGACTTCCTCTCACCCGTAGACAGTCAGCTCGAGGTCAGGGACGCAGATGTTGTCCTCTCCGCAATCGAGTTGAATCTGGGCCTGAGGAAGGGAGAAGGATAGAGATAAATGCAGGGAAGAGAGGGGGGGAGGGAGTGAAGCGAGGGATGGTTATGATGGGTGAAAAAGAGAGAGGGGTGTCTAGGGAGCGGGGTCCAAAGGTATGGAGAGAGAAAAGCTCTCAAGGAAGTGGATGTTTACAGAAGCCAGCACACTGCTCGTGATTTAATGAAAGGATAAGAGAGGATATACAGTATACATCTCCTCCATACATGCACAAAACTGTAACAATATTTGCGACAACCAAATGCCGAGGACGCGTGTGAGCGCAGCATCCTTTCATGTTTTGCGGGATGAAAGTAGTGTGTGCTTTGCATGTGAGGAAACAAAGAAAAGGAAGAATAGAGAAAACATGGTGATGTTTTTTAGGAGAATGAAAGGATGATGTATTCCACCCAAACAAGGGTTGCATTTTTGCGGAAGAGCCTCGATCACACGGAATTGAAAACCTCACATTTAAAAGAGAGAGTTAGTTAATCTGCACTTGAGTCTTTCGTGATAAATGACTTGGTAAAAACCACAGTAAAAGATTAATGTGATTTGATTTGGAGGCATTTTCTTTTTTCAGTGCGTCCCTTCAGATCTTTGCTTTTCTCCTTTTCTGTCTCTCCACCATTCATCCCAAGTAGCTTCACAGTGTCATTGTTGCCATACCCTCATCTCTCCACCATATGGGAAACATTAAGATTCCCAAAGAATGTTACAGAGAGCAAAGAATCAGCCTGGCAATAGTTAACGGTGTCTCAGTGGAGATTCTTCATTCAAGTCCCCGGTTTTACATCCACTCAGGACTCAAGAGGCTATCTATCGCTCATTTAACACCAAACAGACAGGATCACACACGCTCTGTAATAGACTTAAGATCAAGTGATGACTCCCGACTTATCTTTCCTCCCCTCTGACCACTTCTCATCTCGTTTTCACTTTCATCTCTTCATCTTCCCCATATGTTTGATCCATGCGATCCATGTTTCCCCTCCAACTTTAAAGCCTGTTGGCCTGTTGGTCAACTTCAAGATGTGAATTGATGAAAACACGGGCCTCAAAATCAGACCTGGAAGACCACTGGCTATGGCGTTGCATCCTAAACCGTATTAAATGTTCAAGCACTGCCAAATTAAGAGCGTGAATTAAGAATCGTAATCATTAACTCAATGAAGCGTCTGTACTGTACTTCGTGAAATAACTTGTCTAATGATAAACGTTCTATGATAATTGTTGTCAGATAAGAAAAATCTGACAGAATAACATCAGACTACATTCATGGAGAGAAATCCAAGGACTTCTGGGAAGTCATAATTTCAAATCACTGGAAAAACCTTCAAACCGAGTGGTTGTGCAATTTGAATCCTGTGCAGAAAGGCGGACTCTGCCAGCATCAATACAACCTACCATGCAGAGAGAGGCAATTATGGAACATGAATACACAAAATGGCTATTAGTGAAAAAACATTTATAGTCTGAATACTGGGGGTTTGATATCACAGAAATCTAAACTGTAGGTGCGGTCAGCATAGTGGCCTGCTGCGTTGTGACCACACCGAGCAATGATTTAAAAGGGCTCAGGGCACATCAGGCCTCCACACGGCTAACAGCTAACTGTGCTAAAGAAGGCAACAGTGCTGACAGCAGCTAACAGTGGCAACAGTGATGACAGCAGCTAACGGTGGCAACAGTGCTGATGGAGCTAACAGTGGCAACAGTGCTAACCGTGTTTCCCAACCGGAGGGTGGCAGCTACGCTTCAACGACGACGCCGTACAGCTGTAACTGCTGCAGCTGTCAGCCAATAGCTAGCCAGTGGGGCACGACAGAGAGACTCGCTCGCACTAATAGGAATGCGTGCCGGCCCGGGTATGTAAACAAAGCACAGAGGAGCTCGGATTACAACACACACAAAGGGAGAGCGACTTCAGTAAGGTAGACATTACTCCACTATATCTTTACATTGCAAAAGGTGGTCTGCTGCTATATTACCGCTCCGAATCCCGTATAGAACCGGTAACATTGCACTACAGTGCATTGTTACATCACTGCCCTGCATATATATATATATATATATATATATATATATGTGTGATTTAGCGTGATTTTCAGCTATGATTCATTTCCTACAATCCTTTATTTTACTGAACTGATTACCTCTGGATGGGCTAGAAATAGTCAGATCCACTCCATTTAAATGCGCTGGGAGAGACAGAGCTAATAATATTGTCACTCTGGATCCTAGTGTCACTCCACACAATGCAAACTGAAGTGTTCGTATGAAACATCGGGGCCCACAGTCTACTAGGGCCCCCACTTAAGCTAACTGATTCCTTTCACATAGGGAGACGGAAGAACAACAACAACAGATTAAATTTTAAATTTACAATGTTGCCTTTAAGGCTTCTAGGTGAAAAAAAAAAAAAAAGCTGATGTATGCTGTCAAAAAAAACAAGTACATGATGTAAAACGCTCACGCAGACCACATCGCACTCACATCACCTTATATCACTCGCATAAACATGTGCGCATTTTCAGGCTCTGGCTCTTGCCTGGTGGAGGAGACAACATGCATAAACAAACCGCAACCAGATGTCTGTGAGCGGAGCGCCGCCCCTGCCCAAACAGAGCTGTCGGTCCCCCTGTGTTTTTTTGCAGAGCTATGACTCGCCAGTCCTCTGTAAACCTTCGTCACATAGGAAACATTACCACTGGAGACCAAAGTGCCATTAATATGCTCACGCTCTGCCAGGGCTGACCCTGGACCTCGAACCATTAGGGGGTTATGGCAGAGGGGCCTTACTTTTGATGTCAATGTCAAAATGGCGGGCCTGTAACCTCTGTCTGTGTCATTCAAATTAATTCCCCATGTGCACAATGTAAACGGTGGGAGATTTGTGCCTTGGTATGGCGGAGGGTGGAGTTAAACCTGCATAGCAGGCCTGCAGAGACCCACTGTGTATGTAAACGCCATTCGCCCGCAATTCTAAATTGTTTGGTCGCGTTTAGTGAAAATATTCATCATGCCATCTGTCATGCTCGCACCGCGGTGACTACCAGCTTCGTTCGAGGCGTGTGGCCATATAAGTGGTGTGGTGTAGCTGTTCAGTGCGGTGAATGTTATACATAGATGCAGTTGACAACCCGACACAGAGATACACAGATTTTAAACTCCCATGCAGTATCGAAAAAACACAACAATATTACTTTTGAATATCTAAAATACAGAAAATAGCAACCAAACCTCAAACTTTTAACGCAAATTATTTTAATTTTTTTAAATAAAGTTAGGCCACGTTAAAGCTACACTCTCAAGGATCAGAAGCATTATGTTCCATTTTACCTGATTAGTGTTGTGATTTTATGTTACACAGATGACAAAAAAAAAAAAAAGTTTCGTTCTCTTAGGCGGCCCCTAAGAGGCCCCTTGGATTTCTATCAAATATAGAGCAATGTAAAGTCTATGTCGCCAAAATAGAAGAATTACGCAACTGTTTTCTTCTGATAATTAGACTAAGAGCTAAATGAATGGCCGGGTACCGTGTGAACAGTTAGAAAATAATGAAAAGTACTGAAACTGTCAGTTATGCCAGTAAAAATAAATAGTTATGAAATGTTTTTAAAAGGTTTGGAGCCCACTGATATACGATATATGATGTGACGTACAACCCTTTATCTGGCTGTGGTTATTTATACCCCCTTTACACCTAGCAATAACATACGTCTCTGTATCTAGATATTAACCAGATTGCATTGACACAGATTGTATATAACAAGTGGACGACGTCACCCATTGATTTGTGGACTGCCGTTATGAAGCCATGTTGTTTTTTTCGCAACCATATTAGGAATGCGGCGGAGTGACGTAGAGACGCCGTATATGTCTCAGGTAGCAGCAGCAACCTGTCAATCACAGTAAGTCTGCCCTAAAGAATACTCTGCTTTATCGTCTGTTTGACTATAAATGGACCATAATTTACTAAATGAACATCATGCTATATTGAAGAATACTTGAAACTAGCAATTGAGACCATAAACTCATGTTTACAATGTTTACTGAGGGAATAAATCAGGAAGAAGTAGAGTCATTTTCTCATAGACAACCAGACTTCTTTTTGGAAACCAGAGGATTCGCCCCCTGCTGGTCAATAGAGAGAATGCACGTTTTAAGACTCTTCCACATCGGCTTTACTCCGTAGGACCGGAGGTTGCTGCCTGATTTACACTTAGTATCAATATGTGTCTCCGGTGTCCACATTGTATCACAATTGTGTCCAGCTGCAACTGAGCGTCACATCCTTCTCCTCTCGTTGGCATTGCAGACGGGACCGGTTGTAGCCATTCTCCACCATTTGCTTTGCCGTCGCTTCAGAAATGGTTCTGTTGCAATATGAATTGCCAAGTTTCACTTGACGAGTGTCTCGAATTTCCATTTTGACAGGCTTTCTTGCTAGTAGCTTAGCTCGCTAACGGCTGGTTTGGAACAGTTGAGCACGATTAGGTATTTTCGCCCACGTAGTTGTTGTGTGTGGATTGAAAACCCAACTGTGTTCGATGTGATCCCAATGAGTCCCTGACCACCTCTGGAGGTGGTTTTGGCCGATCGGGATTGACACCTGCAGTCAAGCAAATCACCCAAAATGCATTTTAATGCAAGATGCATCATGGGGGAAATACACATACCTTCTGCTCTATATGCTGCTCTGTCTCATAATTCAGGATTGGTCGGAGGCCATGCCTGTCCACATGGGCATGAGGATCCAGACTGAAGTTAAGGCTGATGAATATGGGGGAGAGTTTGTCCCGAAACTCCTCTTCGCCCTGCAACAGAGAGAGACGCAACCACGTGAGTGACTGATGTGAATGACACGTGTCGTCTGCTGCCTCCAAGAGTTGAGAGAGCTCTCGGTGACCTGAAAACAAGTGGACACTTCCGATGACAAGCGAAAAAGATTCCATTCCTTTTACTGCTGATTATTGGGAAACCCTCCTCCAAGTAAATGTGCGAGAAACAAAGTTGTCACTGTACAAAATCAAAAGGAGATGTTTAAACAGCAACTATTGGGCTAAATATAGGATTTAGTCTGTTTTTCGGTTTCTCTAAGATGTGACACGATGTGGCCCCTTCAAAGAGACAGTAAAAGGAAGAAACGGTGCACGAACAGACAAGTGTTGACTGTCAGTATCTGCTCAAACCATCTCTTAATGCGGTCAAAGAGCAAAGTGCTCTGATCGCTATGCCCTGACAATGAGCATCTACGCATATGACTCAAGCGCTTTTGGCAGGCGTTTGCTTTGATCAGGTCACCGCTGAGTGAGGAGAAGATTTGTACTGTACTGATTTCGCCTCACATAGCACTTCAAACAGCAACTTCAAGCCCCGTCTATTAGGGAATGACTTTTAGCCTCTGCCCTACCAGCGAGATAATCACATTCACCTGGTGCTGCAGGTGCAACACCGTCTCTGATTAGATGGCTCGGATGAAAACAAAGCGGGCGCTCTGGCACCCGAGGGCCAAGGTCAACTAAAGGGATAGCCTTGAGACGTTCGTCCCGAGAGTTTTAAATTTCCTTCACGTTAAAAAACATTCACGTTAAAAAACATTCGAGGGAAATGAAAAGGA
Organism: Ophiodon elongatus; assembly: GCA_016806645.1. NCBI lineage: Eukaryota > Metazoa > Chordata > Actinopteri > Perciformes > Hexagrammidae > Ophiodon > Ophiodon elongatus. The sequence continues at coordinate 27,321 of JACSYO010001893.1, forward strand.
CAAATTGAGGTTCAAGAGACGGCCGGCGTGACTGACCCGCAGGTAGATCCTGGCGTCGTGGCATAGGCGCTCTCCGTTGGCGAGGCGGAGGGTCTTCCGCAGACTGGGCCGCTGGCTGTCCAGGAACAGGGTCCTCCGGACGGAGTCCTTCTGGTGCTGCTTCACACTGTCCAGCTGAACCTCCACCACAAAGCCTTGGAAAGAGACACGCGTAGCGACGCACTGACAAAGTAAGAAAACGCACGTCTACACATATGGCTGTATTAAACACAAAAATGTATGCAAATGTAGGCCACAAACGCATATCCACACAAACATACTACATGAGTGGCCCACCACGAGCAAACGCACACACACATAAAAAATTATTATGGTAAAGCTCCTCCGCGTTCCCTTCTCTGCTCTCAGTGCAGTATACAGCGGGAGGAATTTGCTGTGGCCCACATGACGACAACTATGCAGAGAACACAGACAACACACACCGTCGAAGTAAGCACACACACTTCTTCTAAACTGCCGGAGCCCACCGAGTTACCCTGTGTTTACACGATTGTTCTTTTATCTTGATCCTAGCTGCCAAATTGACCACACTGAGGTCCAGCATACTTGTAGCAACACAGAGAAAGCAAGGTAATAGGGACCATCTGTGTGTGTGTGTGTGTGTGTGCGTGTGCGTGCGTGCGTGCGTGCGCCTTACCTAGATGAGAGGGGAGGTGCTTCCCATTAGCCAGCAGGCAGAATCCAATGCTGACACTGGAGGTTGAACACAAACAAAAATTATGGGGGAAAAAACTTGAGCACTAAGCTTTTACAGATGTGTTTACACTGATTTGAGGTACTTCTGTATAGCCGATCCTTTTTTTTATTAAAAATGTATACTCTTTAAGATTTTCACAAGATTAAATCCAATGTTTGTTACTGCATATATTTTTCTTCAGCAATAGCCATTCTATTTTTTTCACACTCTGTCATTACCTCTCTGTATAGTGTTTTTTATTGGTAGTGGCAGAGTCCGCCATCCCCATGCTGGATTCAGATTGCCCGTGTAAACACGAGGGATTTACAGGAAAGCGATGGAGCATGTAATCCAGCGTTAATGTTGAGTCATCTTTATCTCACTGATGTCAGCCTCGCTGTTCACTGTCTCTAAGCTATCTAAAGTTGTGGTCATATTTTTGTGCACACGTGGACTTGGACAGCTGCGGACGCGTTCCCCACATGTGCACTGGGAAACAAGATGGCCACCCCATGACAGTAATAAGAAGAGAGCCAATAGGAAAACTACAATTACCTCCTCGCGGTAGTTTGCCTCCGCCAACCGGTCTTCCTGCAGTTTACATTGATTTCTGTCAAATGTCATCACTTCCTAATTTTATCCTATTAGACATGTGTGCAAATTTTTTATAATTAGCATATGAATTATTAAGTCCAAATTTGAATCAGTTCAACCTTTATTGCAATTGGAGGCTTGTGCCAAGGTTGAAGAAATTCCCTCATGGCGTTCCTGAGACGTCGTGTTCGCGAGACTGCGATTGACGTGAGGTCACGGTGACCTTTGACCACTCAAATGCAATCAGGTCATCCTTGAGTCCAGGTGGACGTTTAATCCAAATTTGGAGGAATTCGTTCAAGGCGTTCCTGAGGTATTACGTTCCCGAGGACAGACGGACGGATGGACAACCCCTAAAAACGCGATGCTGCCGCCGGCATGGAGGCATAAAAAAGAATCTGGAATCCTCGAACTCCAAACACATATGTTTGATGGCCAAAACGCAAAATCTCCTATCTGCAAAATGATCCAGGAAAAGTGTAATAACCTCCTCTCTGCACTTTGTATATATTTCATTTTTTTTGTATTTTGTTTTATGTATTGGGTATCCTTAACAAATAGCATTCTGCAAGAAAACAAAATATTTTTTTTTAGCATTTCCAAAAAAGTGCATTTTTCAGATAGATTTCCTCTCTGTAGATCAGTCACTACGTTATGTATTATATTTATTCATGCGACCATCCAACTTTGGTCCGTGTTAATAGACAAATACTGTATTTACTGTAGTCTATTTAAAAGGTAGCATTGCTGCTAATAGGGCTCCTTTACACACTTCGTTCATGATGTGTGTTCAAACTAATATTTACAATACACAGGTTTGTTCAGTGAAGGGTGCCAACTATAAACTACGTCCTGCCGTCCTGTGTAGAAAACTACTCGCACCGTGGATCACATGCAGCGTTGGATCACTACCGCTACCCCTGTGTTGTATTTCTAACACTTTACTAAATCAAGTATGAAACCACACTTGCTATCGCCACGGTAACCACGGGTGTGACCAAATTCCCCCACAACTGAAATCTGAGGGATTACAACTTTAAAGTTGTTGTTTTTTTAAAGCAGATGCATACATGTAAATATGTGTGTGTTGGTATAAATGCTCACATGAAGGGAGGGTTCCCCTCATGTGCTGTGTCGGGAGACTTGTCGATTCCAAACGATATCTCATTCAATTCGAGAAGGTTACAGCCCTTTTTCCAACCTTTCAGTCTGAATAACGGCACTCTCTCCACCGTTTTGTCTTCCCATATGACTGCTCCACCTTTCTCCTCCGCTCCGCTCCCCACATCTTCTTTTTGTCACCACGGCAAACAAGAAAAAAGCACCCATAAACACGAAAACAGGGCGTAC
>JACSYO010001893.1:37500-67039 GCA_016806645.1 Ophiodon elongatus
TTATCAGTTTACTCAGCGCCCTCCGCCCTGAGCCTGACACCTCTGAGCAGTCGCTGATGACCTCCCACACTGAAGACACACACACGCTTTCCCATGTGTGCATGGTCACATGCGCTTACATCTTGCAATACCTACACAATGAACCGTTGTTAAATTACACAAAAAAACTAACCCATAAATCTGTTTCCCCATATTGTAGCTGGCATGTCCCAACTTAAAGGTTAGGTACAAATTTTTTCAAGTGTGTCTCAAAACTATTTATTCAAATGCCCATATGTACATTGAAGGAGTTTTTGGTCTCCATGACCATTCCTACTGCTAGTGCTGGCTGTGAAGAGAGCCCTTCCTAAATAGATTTCAATATGAGTGATGGGGGACAAAATCCACCGTCATCGTTTTTTTGTGTAAAAATACATTCTTGAGTTGAACCAAAGCCTTTAGCGGTCTGAGTTTGACAAACCAATTGGATAACTTCCAAAGCAACTGTCACATTGGTGCCAAATATCTGCTTTGAGCTACTATCTGTTTTTGCCCCAGCTCAGTATTGAAGTAAGGTTTCCATCCGACAGTTTTTAGGCTCATTTTGGGATTAAAAATTACAAAAACACTTGAAATTTTGCGAAACAGTTTTTCGTTTCTCTGCATCGTAAAAGTTGGTTGTCTATAAAAACAAAGTGCAATGGAAACAGACTCAGCCAATAAATCCTGATGTACATAAAGCATGTGACTTGAAAGGGAGGAGACAATTCCCTTCCTCAAATGAATCCATGAAACCAATAACTACATATTTCCATCTTGTCTTCTAGGTGGTTTCCCACAGCTTCCCACAGGTTTGAATGCTACTTTTTGAATTACTTCATCTCATTGTCCTCTTCTTCAGCAATGTTTTAATGGCACCCAACAAGATAATTATAGCCACAAACTGTTTATCTTAACGTGTCCAACTGCTAATATTCACATGACAGTAGTGGATGAAGCCGCACATTAACCAGAGACGACGACAAATCGGGCCAGAGGTGTTAAGTGGGGGGAGGGGAGGGGGTTCATCATACCAAAATGGGGTCCCAGAGACACCCACTGTAGCAGGAACTACCACAAGAGACGTTTTGAGTGCTTTGCCAGGTGTCTATATTTTTGTCTGACTGTGGACAGATCTTGTCAACATGATAGCATTGCAACCGTGCGAGATTCAGCGACAGAACTTTACAGGTGTGTAGTTGAGATAAAAATGAAGGGCGAGTTTGAAGATGGGTGTGGTTCGAGCAAGAGCGCCAAAAGTATAGGGGTAGGAAGTGGGTAATGGGCCATTGGCCTCCCCACTTAATGCCCTGGCCCGATTTGGTGGCGCGCAGGGTGTGATCCCATCACAAGATGGTCTCCAGTCTGCTGTTGGTTTTGCCAACTTTCAAGAAAATCTGTTAAAATCTGCACTTCATTTGGATGGAAACCTGACAACTGTCCATGGAGGAAAACAGACGGAACTTCATACTTAAACTAGAGACCATCTTGCGATGGAATCACACCAGCCGCGATGACGTCCAGGGGCATAAAGGGGGGCAGTCAATGGCCCCTTCCCCACTTCCTACCCCCTTACTTCCAGGGCACTTGCTCCAACCACACCCATCTTCAAAATTGTTCTTCATTTTCATCTCAACTCAGTAACTGTAAAGTTTCGTGACTGTGTCTTGCAAAGTTCCGAGTCAATCGCAGTGACCAAATCTGTCCAGAGACGCACACACACAGACTCACAAGGTGGAACAATTCCCAGCGTCGCTATAAACATTGTAACTTTGAAAGATACCGACTTAATTTAAGAACCTCAGACCGACTGAGCCTCGTATAAATATGACTAAATACTCAGCAAGTTTTCTGACAAATGCTGCCACTCCTCAGTACTTCCCATTTCAAAAGCACATGCTGAATCAATACAGTGACAACATGAACACCGTGCTGGTCTACAGTTTCTGGGTTTGATTTGCAGCTTTTAGAACCCATGAGCTGTGCATACTGTAAGCTAGACCTCTGACCCTGATATAGGCTTCCTCTCTACGGGGCAAATTCCTTCACCTCCAGCCCTCCTTTACACATGCCACTATAAATGTGTATCCATGTTATGAAAAAAAAAGGATAGCCAGGCTATTAAAAAAATAATCCTCCGTCCAGATGTGTACATACCTGCTCCCCTGTCAAGTTGAGTAGAGACGTCAGATCCCTTCCATTTAATATTGACACCTATATGGAGATGGGAAAAAGTAATTATCTGAGTATACAGCACGTCAATGCTTTTATTTTTAGTCGACTGTTTGCACTGTGAAATGGTGTAATGTGAAAATGTGGGGGTTCCTTACTACTCCATACAGCATGAGCCCTTTTGGAACTCCTGTGACGAAATCTGCAGCAGAGAAAGCAAGGGGCAAAAGGTTGGGTGGGCTCATTTCAACACAACACCGATAACTAGGAACCGTTATATATATATATATATATATATATTTATATATAAACAATATATATATATATTTTTTTGCTTTGGGCCTCTAAATATTCCTGCTTCCTGAAAGACTGAGCGGTTAAACATTAGACAGAGCTTGTGTTGGGGGTCAGCAAAACCTGTACTCAGCCATGCATTTTGGCTCTCTGTACTGTAAATATGACCCTCACCTTCATCATCATCCCCACTGAACTCGCCACCAGCCACGGAGTAACCTGTAGGAGCGATGAAGAGAGTGTGAGAGAGAAAACAGCTGAGGCTGGAGGTGGTGGATACACTGAACGGATAAGTTACCTGATAATAATAAGTATTAGAAGTAATAATATCAACATGTGCAAATATTTCCCACTTTCCTTTAGTGTGGCCCTTAAACCTAAGGCCCCACAGTATGAACGTTTGAAAGAACTTAATGAGGAAATGTTGATTTTGCTACATAAAGAGAAACATATGTCCTGAGGGTAGCACCACAGAAAGGGTCCTCAAGTTGCAATAATCATACATTTATATGTACCTCTTGAGCACAATTGTGCGGCCTATTTAATGGGAAACTGCCAATTAGATTGTGACTCTAAATGGACCATAATTTACAAAATGAACATCATGCTGTATTGAAGAAGACTTGAAACTAGAAATTGAGACCATAAATTCATGTTTACAATGTTTACTGAGGGAATAAATCAAGAGAGAAGTAGAGTAATTTTCTCATATACTTCTATACAATCAGACTTATTTTTTAAACCAGAGGAGTCGCCCCCTGCTGGCCGTTAGAAAGAATGTAAGTTTAAGTTTGGTACATCGTATTAATACTACAACTAATTTGAACAATCCTATTTGACTTTTTTTTATTTGAAGTGTACTTCCTCACCCAGGTAACTGTCATCATAGCTCCCCTGCACCTGTCGTGTCTGAATCTGCCCGGCGACGGACAGCAGAAAGTAGGAGGGGTAGTAGGCCTTCACAATCTCCTCTGTGGTGGCTGAGATCAGCTGGCCTACGGAATGGATGGCCAACAAAAGGGTCAAAGGTCAGAGGTTAAAACAAGACGTGTGACTTGTTGAACTCTGGCTCCGGAGTTGTTCCGCTGAAGTTTGTCCACGGACAAAGATGGCGGATTGATTTTACCAGGCATTCAGAGATAGAATCTATTGGAAGCTGTCTATCTAAAGATCCATGCTGGTCCACATTCTTGCAAGCTCACCTTGCCAGTAAAAGCTGCCCGGTCCTCCAAGCACAACCCTGCCGTCCTGTAACACACAACATTGCCAGAGCTGAGGAGTCTGTGTCACGTGAGTTTCAACAAACAAACTCTGCAAATCTGATGTACTGTACTGAGCGAAATCCCCACTGCTTACATCAACCAAAACAGTGAAACAGCAAGTATGTGATTATGTAGAAATCAGCAAATATTTCTCTTACCTTGGTGAAGTCTGCACTAAATCCCCCCTGACAATAGCCCTGTCCAACAGGTCCATGTCTTTCTGCAATGAACAGCACCAAACATGGGAAACACTAATAATCTTTCTGTTTCATGAAAACTAAAACTAAAACAACATTCTGTTCTGTTGAGGGCATAATTCTCCCGTGCAATTTTTTTGTAACATTTCAATTGTACATTCACTCAAAACTGAATTCCAGACACATTTAAAAAACAACAGAAGAACAAGACAAAGTTTCAGGGTACATTTGTAGCTTAAGCTTCATCTGGTAACAGTTGATGAGTTCACAGAGTTGACCTAAATTGTAGACAGCACCCTTCATAAGATAAGCAGGAAGCTGTATTCTAAATATTTAACGCAAAGAGATTTTATACCAATTGTAAAAAAATGCAAACTAAGCAGGACTAATCCTGAACTACAACTTTTTATTTTAATCTTTATGTCCACAGGTTTGCAACACAGGGCAAATATCATTTCATTCATTCATATGGATAGTTTTACTGTTCCAGGAATATAAGAACTATGTTGTTGGGACATGCTAAGCCTTGGTACCGTCAAAAATATTGATAGCGCAATGCAGCAAGAGTCTTCGTCTTTGACTTACTTTGATTTGGGGGACAATCATGCTCTACGTTTTGGAATGATTTGGGAGATTTAAACAGGAAGCATAAAGTTGCCATGCAGTAAGTTTGCTTTAGGCTACAACTTGAGTCACAGACCTGATACACATATAAAAATGTGTGTATCATGTCTGTGTTCTGACTCCGAGAGAGAGTCTGATTTTTTAAGCAAGTTGCAGCAATCGTGCATTCAAGATTTTCACTACCGTATATGCCTCTGAGAGCTCTTGAAAAGTTAACAAGTGGGTGAAATCACACAAAGTTATCACCTAGCTGGTGAACGTAGTCAAGCATCCGTCCCCTAAACACCACCGGCAGCTGCTCACCTGTCCGGCAGGGGGCATACTCCACAAACGTTTTGAGACCGTCGACAGAGAGGTAGCAGGTTCCCGTGACGTCGGCGAAGGGCGTGTCATGTTCGGTCCTCCAGTAATACCTGGGAGCACAAGCCTGGCAAGCACAATGAGACGGCTCAATGACAAAAGGACATGACCGTATTTTCTAGTTGAGAAGTTTTAAATTGTCCCCCCCCCTCAAACATCAATTGTGCAATCAAAGCTCAGCAACTGTAACTATATACAGAAATACTCATTAAATATCATTAAAGTAAGGAGGGTGGGGTCATTTTCTGTCCAAAACCGAAAAAAATTAGGTGAAGTAATGTGTGCTATGAAATACCTACTTCTATGGCAAAAAGGTTACATTCCATTAGCCAACTAGACTTTGTGGGATATAGGTTGTTAGAAATAGCATTGCTTGGGAGTGCTTCAAATAATTGCTATACTTTTAAGCAGCAGCTGTGTGCTGCTTCTGTATTTCATTTGCAGGAATGAATTTGACGTCATGTGCCGTCCTCGTGGTTAAGTGCTCATTTTGTAACCCTTCAACTTTGTAAAAGTGAAGCATATTGTTTTAAAATACTTAATACAATAATCGGTAACCCTCAAACTGTGTTAGCATCCGAGGCAAGATTATGGTCCTAGCACCAACTAGTCTATCCTGCAAGAACAATACTGTTTCTTTATCTCAATGTCTTCTACATTTTGCCTTGGCCCCTTTAAGTTTCTGCTGTGTTAGCATCCAGCTAAGTTAGCGTTACTGTTAGCGTTCAGCGTTCTCCAATCTCGGAACCCATCGGCTACCGGTCTGACGCCGAGTTAGCCCTTGGGGGCAACGGCCAATATTTCTGGGGTTCTGGCGTAGCCAGCATATATCCAGATAACGGCTATCCGGGCCAAGACTTCCTCTTGTGCTGGTAATTGTTTACAGTTGGATTAGCGAATTGACCCGCGAGAATCAAGCATGGCACCAGGATTTCAAAGTTAATACTAGTTTGCCTTCCTTTGATGGTTTCCAACTGGTAGGCTCGCCAAAACAAAAATTACTGAAATCATGCTGAAAGGGGACTAGCGCATCTGGTTGATTATGACACTTTAATATTTATCTCAAACATTTTCAATGCAGAGCATTTATTATTACAAACGTTTTATGCCTGTATTGTTTATTTAATGTCATTCTGCTCATCAAAAATGCCAAACCCAAGCCTGTGAGGCCTATCCACAACGCCTCTCCTGGCGAAAATGGAGTTTGAGTTGAAAGATGAAGTCAACCACCAGATTGTTTCACAATTAGCCAAGGTAAGATTGTCAGACGATAGGTGGTGGGTTCCGAGATTGCATTTTTGGCAATGTCTCTTTTGCTCTTCACGCAAACTTTTATTTAGCATGCAACCAAAGCCCACTCAAATGTGATTGCTCATTAATACTTAATAATGCTACAAATGGCAACCAGAACGCTTCAGATACCTAAATCTTGGCCCGTTGCCTACAGATTCTGCATTCATATGCAGATCGAATTTTTAATGCCGAAGCTTATGGTGAAAGAGTTGTCAAGATTGTTGTGTGAGTTTACTTTTGTTCTGCATTTTCAAAGCGCAGAGGGAGTCAGTGTGAACCTGGACATCAAGCAACCCCACACTGAGTCCCAAAAGCCCATGTTAAAAGAATCCCTGCTGGCACACCAACAATAAAACTTGATTAATGAAACAAACAACTGTTTGCATAGCATGTCATCACACAGTATCCAAACAGAACAACCAACCTTGACCCACTCTTACCAGGATGCTGTTGCCATGGGAACGCACAGTAGCTCCAAGCCACTGATGGGACTTGAACTCAACCTGAGTGTTCACACCATTTATGTAAAAATATCGATCACCTAGAAGAACATAGAGAGGAAAAACATATTTCAGAGCGTATTTACACAGAGTTGCACGCAGCCTTTTCTATGAGTGAATAACTTATCGCTGCTATACTTTCCTCAAAAACGGGAAACTTCAGAGATGTCAGGAGTTAGTATTTTAACTAAGTCAAAGATCCCCCTGTCATCGGTGTTTGATTTCTGTGCCGTCAGGGCTTCGTTTGAGAGAGGTCCCTCACATGTTCTTGGCTTTTTACATGGATATTTTATGGCCTTGCTCCCGGGGTCTGCAGTCTTAATCCATCCTTCATGCTATGGCAGACATCAAACAGCTCAAAGGGACTTGGACCTTGTTGTTACTGTAACCCAAACGGCTGTACTTCATTGTCAGGATGTGTTTTAAGAAGAGGCCTGGCCAGCGAAAAGTCAAGGAGCAGTGGTGAGGGACGGGGTGGTGGAGTGCTAGAGGTGTGTGGGTGTGTGATGTGTGTGATGTGCGTGTGCGTGTGCGTGTGCGTATGTGTGTGTGTGGTTTCCTGCCAAATGTTTTACTTTGAAGCCTCAGCAGCATTACATCTACATGATTTTTTGCTTTCAACATTAATTAATTATTTAATTTGGAAACATTACACTAATATTTCTTCTTGGACTGGTTCACAAAATGTTAGGTGAGCCAGTTTGCCTCTATGTCCTATGGAACAACGTAAAAAACAAGTTCCAGACTTTGAAATATTGTTCACCTCCTTATCCAAGTACAAAATTAAAGTCTGTGATATTGGGGTTTGCTGTCAGATGCTAATTCTTCTACATGCAGGATTTTGTCACACATGCAGAGGAAAAACTTGCATTCAGCATCCTTGAAAAGTAATTCTACAAAACCTGACACCATAACTCCTTCTTAAATATGCCTATAACTGTCTAAGCTTCACTGTGGTATATTTTTTGATATACGTAACTGCTGTCTGTAGCAGAGTGGTGACATTAAACTCTCCTGTGCAACTCAGTGCCTGTTTATTAACAGAGTCTGCTATGTCTTCAAACACACCATGAACCCTGAAGCCTATAATGTGAAATGCAAGACTACTAACATGGATGGATTACTGTAACGGGCCTACCAAGCACAGGCCCAGGGGCCCAAAGTGGCAGGGCCCCCCATGGCTTTCACCTGCAAAATGTCAGAGACACGTACCTGCCAAGAAGAGAATCAAAATGACCACAAGGAAATATAAAACAACTTCAAACAAAAAGACACAAAGCAACTGCAAAAAGGGGCAAAACAAGAAAATATAGACACAAAATTACCACCAAGACACAACACAGCTACAAAGAGACTAAACAACAACAAAGATACACCAAATGACCACAAAGACAAAGAAGAAAAAGAACAAACAACTGTAAGCAGGTACATAATGACCACAAAGAGAAACAAAACAACTACAAAGAGACACAAAATGACCACAAAGAAACGAAAACTGACTTCAAAGATACACAAAACAACTACAGACACAAAATGAACACAAAGGAACATAAAACAACTTCAAAGAGACACAAAACTACAGAGCCAAAAAATGAACACAAAGAAACATAGAAAAACAAAGAGACACAAAACAACGACAGAGGCACAAAATGACAACAAAAAGAGGCTTAACAACTATAAAGTCTATTTCTCAAGTGTCTCGAAGTGTCTTCGAGCACATCTGTGCCCAAGAGCCCATTGTCTCTTAATCCACCCATGACTACTGAATGTAAATGCAAGAGCATGTGTGTGTAGATATATTGTATGAGTGTGTGAACATAAATGTGGTTTTGCATGTTTTTTTGTTTCAGAGGCTGTCTGCGGCGCCCGTTGTTTAACAGTTTGTAGGTGTGTATTTATGTACGCAGAGTTTGCTCTCAGTCTGTGTAAACCACCCCTCCATATCAGCATATGAGAGTGTACGATAAGTTAGAGCCTGTGATCCTCAAACGGTGGTCTTTATCGCTTCCTGCATTTCTGATGGAGGTGATTATTTTTCTGGCAGAGCTGGGGGCAGCCCCGGTCCTCTGGGGTCCTTGTCCCTGTAACGACTCTGCCCTAATTAAAGAGCGCTCACAACACTGGGCCCCAGTCCAGCAGGAAATCAAAGCTCTGTGAAAACACTGCAAAACACAGCCCAAGTCCCAGAATGGAGACCTTAGTGAGGGTCGGCGTAGAGAAATGCCTCAGTCACCATTAAAACACCGGAGAGACATTAAAGCCTGGTTTCAACGGAAACAGAAAAGCGTTGGATTAGGAGCCGTAAGATGGCAGGGAGCCAAACCTCTGACCTCAAGGTCACGCACAACGGGATGCAACCTATACCTTCTCTCAGTCACTTTTATGGCTGGTTAGAGACAGCTGAGAGTTCACTACTTAGTCATGTCTCAACTGTTCACCAGTGCCACTGGAAAAAGTGACATTTTTATATCCTGGAAACAATGTGAGTTACCAACTAGTGCTGCGATTCACGATGTGGAAAAAATTTCTCTCCCTTGGAATTTGAATATTGAGTGTGATTTTTCCACAGGTCACATTTTTATCTGTAAAAAGAGGCCGGCCATCAATTTAGATTTAACAAGACCCCCCTACCTTGCTTGTCAAAGTCGATCATGCTGCAGTTAGCTTGGCTCCAGGGGCACAAGAAGACAGCTCCTCCTTCAGTGACGTCGGGTTGGCTGGTGTTGGCTTTTGGGGCGCCGATCAAAACGCTGATACTGGACAGCAGAGAGGAAAAACAAAATCTTACATTGTGGTGACGGACTGTGTCCAGGAAAAGTCCAAGGGTTGCGCCAAGAAACATCTGTTATGATGAACAATCATAAGCATTTCACTGGTCTTGTGAAATCAAGTTTGGTCACACACACAGCTGATGAAATACGTATGAATCTGGACACTTAAAAACGAATTGCCTCCTATTTACAGTGCAGACATGAGATTGATATCAATATTGTCATCTAACACTTACAAAGAAAGCAAATTAAATATATATTTCATCGTAGGACTGGGCCATATAGTGATATTATATGGATATTGTGGCTTTATGTATCGCAACGTATCGTATCAGAGATTAAAAATCGTTTTGATATCGTAATATTGCACAAGTGTTGTCTCTTCCTGGTTTTAAAGGCTGCGTTACAGTAAAGTGATACAACTTTAGCTATTCTATTATTTGCCCACTTAGTTATCTTATCCAAATTACTAATATTTGTTGATCAAAAATCTCAAATCGATTATCAATTTTTTTTATCAAAAATAACATGTTTGATTTTCTCCATATCGCCCAGCCCTATTTGACCAGAACAAAAATCATGACAGAGGACACCAAATTATGTTAGTGTCCCAGTTTCGGGTTTCAAGTGTGGGCTTCCTGTTTTATTTTGAAAGGTTCCCTGTCTCGTGTCCCCCCCCTGTGTATTTAAACCCTGTTGGTCTTGTCCGTACTGTCGGATTCTCCCAAGGAAGGGAGCAGGATTAGGACCAAAATGCCCTCAAGGGATGACGGAGCCGAGGAATGGTGCAAAATATGATTTATTTAGTAAAATCTTCAAAAACACAGGAACAGGACCAACGTGAAAAACAGTCAAAGAAAACAGACGAACGGACAAGGAGGGACAAGACCAACAGGGTTTAAATACACAGGGGAGGTCCAGGTGATTAGATACGGGAAGATTCAATTTAGAACAGCAGACAATCACGAAGACAGGAAGTGAAGTGACACGAGACAGGGAACCTTTCAAAATAAAACAGGAAGCCCACACTTAAAACCCGAAACTGTGACAGTTAGCCTGTAGAGAAAGCAAGCTACGAAGACAATTGAGAAGTAGTATTCCCATAAAGCGGGTGTACCCAGGCTGACTTCTCCTTTATGGGGCCTTATATGGCAGAGCGCTACTGTTTCATATACGTCCAAAGATCAGTTTACAGCTATTACCTCAGTGGCTGTATTTCTGCAGATCCCTGTCATTATCACTGCCTTGGATGTTTTTTTAATGTTAGATACAGGATAAACACTATGTCCAACATTGCTGCCCGGAAGTTTGAACATCTGTCTTTGATCAACAATGCTTATATAGTGTTCCCATATTGTCACATCAAGTTAAGCCAAAGCTCTGCAACCTCAGCATGAGGTCAAAGTCTGCACTGCAATCCTGTTTTGCATGAAGGCGAGGAAAGATTTCATCGGTCACAAAGCCATTATTCAATAAAAATCTAAATCTATGCAGAATGAGGTTTTCTTTGAAGATGACGTTTGACGGCGCTGTAGATTTGAAACCTGCTGCGCAACGAAGTTGTAAATACAACACTGACATAGTTTCACTTTATTATGTTTATGGAGCAGATGTTCACCAGCTAGTGTCTGTCTGCTGTTTGGTGCTGAGCAGGTCGTGTACAGTGGGTTTGTCGGGACTTGTTTACAACCAGCTGCTTAGAAACAATGCTGACGAGAGCTGTGAGAGTGAACCAAAGGGGTGGGGTGGGGGGGGGGGGGGGTGTGGGCCGTGAAACCAAAACAATAGGCTAAAAGATGCAAAAAAACTGAGTGGCGCTGACGCTGAATTCATTGTTTAATAAGTGACTAGAGCAGCAAAAACTTATTTTCGACACCTGAGGAGAGGCTTCAAAGAATCAATGTCAGTGTAAGTGCACGCTATATTTTAAATATTTTCACCACTTTACCTCGTCAGACGGCCCTTTCCAACAGAAGTCGTTGTCAATGTTCTCTTCAAAGCCACCAGACTGAAAACTGTATTTTCACGTGGTAGAACAGGGAGAGTTGCTGGTCTACAGCTTTGTTTGTGTCATTGTGTGACTTTAGTGTTTTAAATGGTTACTTTTGATCCACTAAAGTCACAAAATAACACAAATAACCGATCAAGGCAGTGGTGGACCAGCAACCTCCGTTCGCTATGAGGTTGAAAAATAAATTTTTTTGTCAAAGGGGTCTAGTTTCTCCAAACTGGAGGCGTTATCCACTGTATAAGTAACACACTGACTATTGATAAGTACCTCATACAACCCCGCTTCAAAACAGCCAAACTACACTTTTAAAGTTAGCTTGCTACAACTTTTCTGTATTGCAACAGTTACAAAAGTTGGCTAAATGATTACGAGTCATAGTGGGACAACATATAACTTGAGAAGTTATTGCAGCTCTTTTTATAGCGTACTGAATTACAACCATTTATTGGAACTCCTTGTTTGGCTGTTTTTTTGTTTAGTCGACACCATTTTCCAGACAAAGATGTGATGATTTTATTATTTTTCATAATATATATATATTATTTAATATAATTTACAGTGTGTGTGTGTGTGTGTGTGTGTGTGTGTGTGTGTGTGTGTGTGTGTGTAAATGTGTATTACGAATCAGTGTTCACGGTTTTCAGACAGCCATGCTAAAAAAAAAGTCCTGGCCCAGATCGAATGGCACAATTTAAGACATTGGTGACTGATGACATTAGCAGAGAGCAGACCGACTCTGTACTCCCCTCCCCACATTTTTTTTCTTCTTCTGGAGAGCACAAAAGGAATATTTACATGGCTGGATACGCTTTCACTCCACAGCCACTTAGCCGACCAGGACGCCGGCTTTCCGTGGCCTGCTCTGTCTTCTCTCTGCAAGTGTTGAGTTGTAAGAGTCAATTAAAAGCAGTTGTAACGAGAACGCAACAGACAACAATAGCCTCCTCCTGAATCAGGATCGGGATGATGGATGCTTCTGTTGAGACCTGAAATCAGGATTCCTTTCCTCTAACTCACGTTCAACGGGAACATCTGCAAACAGCGGAATGGCTTAGAGGCATGGCCAGGTCAAAGATGCAACATGTCGTGTTTTTACTCAAGGTTTTATGAGCTCCAGTGAATGCATTTACGTAGCCACATTATTCTGAAACAAGTCATATCCAAATGGCAGGTCTTACTTAATTCAACTATTCCTATGAATCATAAACATTTCATCTACACACATTTTATTGTTTTGATCTTTCTCTAAGATCTAACTTTCTCTAAAATACAATTTAAGGAAGGACAATGGCTTAAGTTGAATTTCTCACAACTTATATGATGCATATCGCTTCAGTCTAAGGGGCATATAATACTGATATGACCTTCCATTCATTAGTAATGAATGTCCCTGGAACCATCGGAGTCCCTGTATCCAAGCTAACCCCGTTCAGGTTTCTCAAGATGTTATCTGGCTTGTTATAATAAACAGGATACGATGCTTGTATGAGCCAAAAAACCCAACCAGAATATCTGTTTTGTTTAGTTTGCATGTAAATACATTCATAACACTCATACGTATGTGGGTGGCCCAGAATAATCTGACACAACACTCGATTAGTGTGATTTCTTAGTAGTATTTTAGTCAAATGTACAACGTTGGCTTCACCTACATTAAAGCTGCACTACGATATAGGCCGCAGACAAATATCCCCTGTTCTAGGCACACACGTTTGCTCAACTGACCAAAAGAAATCTGGTTCCATTACGAATATAAGAATCGGATCAAGGCACTCTTGAAATTCAAGAGTAAAACCCGACACATGCATTGACTGTGACTAGCTGTGCAGTAAAATTGCGCAGGTAACATTAGCCCTTTGGTGGCTTTTAATGTAGAGCTCACAGACCAGTTGGTAGACGTAAAGAGGTTCACTGCCATCAGGTCGCAGGATTTCAACATCTGCGTCCCATTTTCATGCTACAGACTAATTCTATAGATGTATGTTGTGGGTCTGTGGTGTGTTTGCAAGGGGAAAGTGACCCAATCAAGTACACTCAAACAAGACTGAGTTTATAGACATGCTAACAGCTCTGAGAGGCTGTGCACAAGCACAGCTAAATATCAGCACGCTAACATGCCCACAATGACAACGTGGGTCCATAGTGGCCAGACCGTGGAATTACAACTTCACGTGATGCCATTGGGCCCAAAAATATTTGTTCCCATAGACTTATATACACAAACACTTGCAAAGCCATTATTGAAATGATTAGGTCCTAAAAGTTGTACAACAGACTAATAACGATAGCGTTGGGCCCATAGATGCAGAAGACCGGCGGGTAATTTTATACCCAGAAGTCAAACTTTTGTTTTTACCATATCCAGTGCTCTTTATACATACATGTGTTTAGCAGATATATGTTCCCCATCATAGTTTTACGAATTTGCACTAAGTACAGGTGAAGCTGGTGGGAATGTCATTAGTTTTGGAACGTTTTTGGTCATAAACCAAAGTATTGGACAAACTTTTTACCTGATGGTGGCGCTAGAGGGAAAGTCACCAAAGTGAGTAGGATTCAACCTGAGAGGGACATAAATATTTCAGTCTGGACCAAAGCGGTGGATTTTGCCAAAAAGACATTGCCGAAGAGCCACGAAGCGAGTTTACAGTTGCAATGTACAATATTGAACCATCTCTTCCAACTCACTTGATGCCTGCCTCGTAAACCGTAGACTTATCGACTGGACATATGTGCTGAGACAGTGAAAACAGAGATGGCATGGTGAGCAACAGGAGCAACTCTTAACAAGGCTCCCTACAGCCAAACAGTGTAGTAATTGTCCCGAGTGCATGACAACAAGCAGAAACCATCCCATAAACAGAAAAAAAACCCATCCAACTCATTGAGGAAGGAATCCTTTATCCCGCCACATGGTTTACCCACCACAAAACAAGAACCGCTAGATTCACATGATGATGTTCAACCATAGTTGTAAACTGTCAAAATGCATGACTTCGGTCAGAAACAAAATGTTGTATTGTTCAGTTAGAGGACAACTGTTGGGAGGCCAAAAGGTGGGCTTAGTCTGAACAAATTGGTCTAAATCAAAATCTCAGTAATGACTCAACAACATGCCCTCTAACTGCCAGAAGTTTAGTTAAGCACACTGAGAGAATCTTAACCAATTTTCTCACAGGAAAATATCTAAAACCAACACTGATGTCACTCTGTGAGCCCTCGAGGATGTTAGTGAGGGATAGCGGTGGAAGAAGTATCAAAGTAAAAGTAGCAATACCACAATGAAGAAATGACAGTGAAAAGTAAAAGTCCTGCATTCCAAAATGTACGTGAGTAAAAGTACAAAAGTATCGGCATCAAAATATATTTCAAGTACCAAATGTTAAAGTACTAAATATGCAGGGAAAAATATGTTAGTGGATTACACTCATCACTTTAATGTTGCAGCTAGTAAAGGTGAGGCTAATTTCACTTTACTTTCTATGCTGCTGAGAAGCTTTTGAATTGACCATTTCTTAACCAATTTCTTAACCAACGCAAAGTCAATAATAACTAAAGTTATCAAGCAAGTTTAGTGGAGTGCAAAGTAAAATATTTGATTAGAGAGCTGATAAAGTATAACCGGGCTGCTCCCCTGCAGGTTATCATAAGCAGATTAATAGCCGATATGCTAGATTTATGTCATCATCTATGAAGGGCTTTCAAGTGATGTTACACATCCTACAGAGGACCCTCAGCTCTTCAGCAACAGCTGGATGAGATTGTGTTCTGGCTGGACGAGACAAAAATGTAATAAGACTGTCTTAACAGGCGTAAATACACTCAAAGTGATCAATCAGATGGTTTCTATGTTTCAATCAGCTTGTTAGACGGTTACCTCTCGAGCTACTGTAGTAAAGCAGTGGGCTATGTGGTCAGTAGCCATCAATGTCTTCAAGGCGGGAAAAAAAAGAGTTTATATTAACACCATGGAAGAAAAATACTTCTTTAAGTAATTAAAAATTAAGAGGTAAAATTGTTGTTTTAAGTCCAGGTGAAACTGCGCATAACTACTCCATTACACTAACGTTAATGGCTGACGTTACTTTCTGCTACAGCAGAATAAAATATGTTATAAGCATCTCTCTTTACTGGAGCAAAGTTTAAAATTGCAGTAAATTTAAAATGTAAATACTCAAGTAAAGTTGCAGTATTTTCTAAATTACTTAAATTACTTGGTGTGTCTACATCTGACTTATGCTAACAGATAACTGCGGTTGCAGGTAAGTTAGCATTACTGGTGGCTGTTTGCTTAACGGGCCTGCCAGCCAGCATAGTGGCAATTATGGGACGATGGTAAATAGCAAAACATAGCGTAACAGGAAGTACAGGTAGTAGGCGAAGGGTAGTAAAATTAGCAAACATTCTCAGAGTAATATCTATCTAAAGTTTGCTAACAATGGCTAACATAAGCTTATCTGACCCGAGGCCGTAAGAGTAAAACCTCTGACTGTATTGAATTGAGCAAGGGTGAGTTGTGTTGCCTTTTTTTATGTTGCAAAGTATCGCTTTATCTATAAGTTTTATGAACAGTCGGATGAAAAAATATCAACTTCCGTCTGCGGCACATCACGATACAACAAAATGTAGGCCAATTTATGTCTTAAATTGCGACTCTGTTTCCTATCCAGTTTGCTAAGATATTTGAACGTCCTTTCTTGAAACACAAGCAAAATATGAACGCGTTATTTTGTGTTAAAATGTAAAATACTGGATTGCAACGCCATACATTTATGTATAACCATATACTTGTGTATGGTCATACATTTATTGTAAATTCAGATACATCGCCCCGACCTCGAATGTGCAGCCAATTAGCCTAACGGAGAACCATAAATCGCCATCATCTACTTCACACTTCATCCATATCCAAGCCACTTTTGGATTATGACATGTGTGTGCGTGTGTGTGCGTGCGCGCGTGCGTGCGTGCGTGTGTGTGTGTGTGTTCCACACCAGAGCCCACAGGGGAGTTTTCTCAATGAGCCAAAACAGCTGACGGTATAGCCTGCATGCTGTGCGTGAAGGAAGAAGAACATGTCTGATCTTTGACTTCATCTCACTCGGCTGCTCCTCATCTGTCAACAGAATTTTAAAAAAAACAGCAGGAAACCCGCTAGTATCCCTTTAGTACATATTCAGAGGACGATTAGCATATGTCTTACTTTGCTGTGGGTTAACCCCCTCCTTTCTGAATCAAACACAGACTTGCATGTCTGTTTCCAATCACACAAGTGGCCTGGTATTCAGAGTGTGTGTGTGCGTGAGAGAGAGGGAGAGAGAGCGAGAGCGAGAGAAAGAAAGATGTGTGCCTACTATATGAGAGGCATTTAACTTTGTACTCTAACATTCCATTTCACCATAAAATATATTCAACAAACTAATGTTTAACTTTAAAATATTTTTGTATGTGTTGTAGTGTATGTAATGTAGGTTACGTTTATAAAACTATTTAGGCTGCTAAATATATATTAGGATAAGTTTAGATGCAACATAAAAAACTGCAAGTTTTATAGGAATGGGCTATTATAAGAATACTGAAGTGTGTCTGCAGAGATGACTCTTTAGAAGCACAGACACACAACTAATATCTTTCATAAAGAGATAAGGAGTCCAGTTAATCCCTCAGTCATAATACAGTCATAATACACAGGCTATAATAAACCAGGGATTTGCGCTGTAAACTTTCTCCCGCGGTCTTTGCCGAAGCGGCACCAGGCTCCGCGACAACGGCTTTTCACCTGGATGAGTTGCCGAAGAACTCCACCGAGTAGCCGAAGTAACTCCCGCGCGGTCCGCTGAAGACGACGCGTCCCTCCGTGTCCAGGTTAAAAGCGGCGCACAGCTGCGCCAGAACCAGCGCCGCCGCCGCCGCCGCCACTACGGGTCCGAGCGACGCGGCGCGACGACAGCGGGTGGGTGAAAGTGCAGCAGCGGTGCCCATCTCTTCTTTTGCGCGTCTCCTCTTTCATCGAACGGCCGAAGCGCAAAACGCGTCATCCGTGCTGCTCCTTCAATGTAGTGGTCATGAACTGGTGTCCTGAATATTGGATCTCTCCCCCCGCCGCCACACACACTCCTTCAGCGGACCGGTCCGGTGTGTCGATCCAGAGCGCGTAAGTGAAACGTCAAGGAAGGCAAGACAGAGAGGGAGGCAGAGGCAGGAGGAGGAGGGGAGGCGGGGGGGATGATTGCAACCTCATTTGGGGTGGAGCTTTAAATATTACCAGGCAGTCTGGTCCCCAAAGAAACAAGACTGCTGTAACACTGTAAAAAAGAAAACTAAAAACTAAAACAAGACACAACTTCAGTCTTTTATTAGACTATAATGTCAGAGAAGGAAATTACAACAACAACAAAAAAAATCATCAAGTATAACAAACACATTGTAAATTCTTATGGGATTACCATTTATGCATTTATTTATTTATTTTTTTTCATTCACAGCCCAATGTGAATGATTGTGGCCAGTTCCGGTGCTTTGTGTATTTAGTGGGCCGGAAACAAGCCCATGAGAGTGAATCAAAACAGTGGCTTAAAGCCGAAAAGGCCCACAGGAAACACAGTGGACTGAAAAACCAAACGGTACAGCACATTCAGGTGATCGTTCACTGGGATTCTCCTCCCCCATTAGGCATTGTTTTCACATTGGCGTTAGGTGCATTGCCGTTATAAAAATACATTGTTCACGGCCACATGCTCCAAACAAATAGGGCGCACCTGTACTGGTTCCATATGGTCTACATTTACGGTCGACATTAGAAAAAATGCCAACTACTAACTAACAACACCATGCCATACTGCGGAAACTCTGAGTGTCATTCAAAATAACATTTATAATCTTCACATGTGGCGTAGGCATATATTATGTTTACTGCGTCGTTACCCGGGGGGGGCTATACGACCCATGTACGTTTTGATTGCTTGTTCATTGGATCAAATCCAGGTGGCAAACCTCCAGTTCTGAAAAGTGAAGCCAATAAGGAAGTGCCTTTAACTTGTATTCCCTCCAATGACCACATGGGGGGCGACTCCTCTGGTTGCAAAAATAAGTCTGATTGTATAGAAGTCTATGAGAAAATGACTCTACTCCTCACTTGATTTATTCCCTCAGTAAACATTGTAAACATGAGTGTATGGTCTCAATCTCTAGTTTCAAGTCTTCTTCAATACAGCATGATGTTCATTTCGTAAATTATGATCCATGTAGAGTCAAATAAACCATAAAGCAGGGTATGCTTTAGGGGGCGTGGCTACCTTGTGATTGACAGGTCGCTACTATTCATTATTACTGTGTTTGAACATTATTGGTGACTTTTGTAGGACTCAAAACATAGCTTTTAGGACTTGACTTGGTCTTGACACCGGACTTATAAAGGCTAACTGACTTTGTCTCTGACAAAAATTGTGCATAGCTTGCTACTTTCTAAGGCAGATTAAGATTATACAACTTTGATTAAGCCAGCAATTGATATTAAAAGGGCCACTGTGTGGGATTTAGGAAGGGACCTATAGGCAAAAATGGAATATAATATTCATAACTATGCTGAAACAAAAAACGGTTGTGTTTTTGTCAGCTTAGAATGAGCCCTTCATATTTACACTGGGAGTGGGTCTTCTTCACGCAGTCCGCCATGTTGCACTGCACTGCTACGTTCTACAGTGGCCCAGAAGGGACAGACCAAACACTGGTTCTAGCGAGTCTTTCACGTTTTTATGCAGGCTTGTAGGTATCCCACAAAATCCTTTTGTATGTTATCCACGTGATCACGGATCAGACCGCAAAAGCCCACACGGAGCAGGTAGTAGGGGCATTAGGGGGCGGTGGATGGGTCCAACAAACAGCGAACTTTCATCCCCATGTGGAACATGAAGTCAACATGAAGTCAACATGAAGTCAACATTGATTTATTTGTCCTTCAGCTCACGTACTTCAGTAAAGACACTTCTGTAGTTATTTTAACCCAAACGACAACCTTTTCCTAAACCTAAACAGGTAGTCTTGTTGCCTAATCCTAGATTGTTTCCTGTGAAGACGGAAATTTATTTTGAAAAGAACATATGCACGTAACAAACGGAAATTGACACGTGTTGCTGGCTTTCATAGAAAAACGCACACAAAACAATAAGCAGTAACTCTTTGTAAGACATCATACGAACCGTTGTACGAGGATACGTTATTCTACGTTACCCGAAGGCCACCGTAGTTCTCAAGTAACAGCGGGTCACGGAAGAGTGTTCAGTTGGTTGCGATCGTCAGCTGCTCCGCGAGATGCCACCAAATCCTACACACTGGCCCTTTAAGGGCATCGTTTACATGCTCAGTCTGTCCGGTGGGAGTAGGATAAGAAGGAGTTAGTTGTGGAAGCAGTGTAGTGATAATTGTCAACGAGTCAGCCATATTTTCAAAACACTAGGAATCATCTCAGTGGGCTGCTCGCAGTCAGAAAGTTTGCGGTTATGTGCTAACATACTCTACATGTCAGGACAGAATTCAGTGTGACTAAACCTGGAGAGCCCACGGACATCCATCCTCAGTTCTGTCTCTCATCACTTTGTTGGAACTGAACTTGCAGCCATGGCAGACTGACAGGCAGGCTGAGCATACAGTACGTGATAATGTGTAGGTCTCCTCGTGGTTATGCATGTTTGTGTGTTGTGTGTGTGTGTGTAGTTTGTAAAAACAAATAGGGCTCCCACATTTGAAGAGCGGTGAGTCAAGATGTGTTACCTGCCAAAGGCAACAGGAACTTGAACAAAGAGAGTTTTATTTCTGTGAAAAAAACCTGATTTCCACACAGCAGTAAACTTCACCTTGTAGTGACTGATTAGGCACCGGTTGGTTCCCCTCGTAAATTAACAAATTCCAGTTGATGTAGTAATGTGCTGGATGCTAAGTGTTCCACTCGTTCAAGTTGAGATCAACTGAACTTGCATTAATTTGTTTAATAAAAGACTTAAGACTGTGTCCTGCCCCCATCAGCGTCAACCGATCGAAAAGCTTTGTGTACCGTAGTTGTGACACAAAGACTATTAGTTAATCATACGCAATATAGTTTGCCAAGGATTATAAAGAGATCAAGCAATCTGTGACCTTCATTGACCTCTGTTGGCATGAAGTATGAACTGCAACATGCAACACTAAAGAACTGTTCTGTACAAGTTGTCAGTGCTGCCCCAGTTATTTAAAGATGGTCCACAGCGTTCAGAACTAACAATGCTTTATTATTTGGTTCTTAAACTTGCCACCTGGTGAAGTAAGATGTCCCTCTAACAATCCCTTGTACTACCAACCATGTACACTTATTACTTTTACTTATTACACATTTTTGTACATTCAGAAAATATAGCTGCAAAGACAAAAGTATATGCAATTTAAAGCTGCACTGATAATTTTTTATATTAATAGTTCAAATGACTATATGTAATGTGAAAGGTGTCACACATAGTTACCAACAGAAGGATTATGACCCAGTTTCCCAAAGTGTTTTAACATCCTTTTTTCTTATTGTTTTGGGGTTTTGTTCGCTCCGGGGCTTCATTTGTCCTGGATCCTGTTGGAACAAGATTATGGGACCTGTGTTCTGGTAACTAATTTTGCGAATCCGGTTCCTCTCTTGGTATAAAACCAAAAACAGCAACAGCTAAGCAAGTGGCCGTTTGTGCTGTGAAATGGGGAAAGGAGTATGGCTAAATTAGGGGGTGCACTTGTAGATGCGGCGGTGTCCATAATACTGGAACAGAAAAAAATTGACTAACAATGAAATGCCCATACAAGAAAATTGCTTTATATATTATTTTCTCCTGGATTACATTTGTTTTTGACATATCACAAATACCTTTCTCATCATAGTCTGCAGAACTCCACACAGGGAAAAGTTTGAGGTGGGTCAAACACTGGACTTTCACCCAGGGGTCTGCTGTTTGTGTCCGTGTGAAACAAAAAATAAAATCAGCTTTGACTGATTTGTATTTACGTACCCAATTACTTTAACATTCTCGTTTTATGCCAAACCAGGATCCTTTACCAGAGCTAACCAATTAGTTTGGTTGCCTAAGCATTAAAAAGTACTACTGTTGCGTTTCTGTTTGGTTTGTTTCTTCAAATCACAACATTACCCACATGACAGCATGACCTAAACAGCACCCCCTCTGTGTTCCAGGACCTCCTGATATACAAATTAAGCACTGGTTCATTCTCACCACTCTCATCATCCCCATTTCCAACAGCAGCAGGCAGAAAAAAGCTTTGCTAACCCACTGTGTGCTACATGCCCAGTGCCAAATGGCAGCCTGAGCCAGACAGTTAGCCACTAGCTAACTCTTGGAGCATTTAGCTGGTAAACGTCCAGATATTCTCTCTTGGCAGTAAGTGGAGACCAAAACAGAGATAAAAAAAAGAGAGTGAATATTGAACTGCATGCTAACACCTTTTTTGAGGCGTTAATATGTCAGTATTTTGTTCCACTGTCTCCAGAGGACAAAACTAATTATGAAACTTCAAGGCGAATGGACTACAAAATGCAAAAATAGAAATAAATTTAACATTTGTCCATGTAAATGGCAATAGTCTAATTAAAACTTAACTTTTGGTTCTTTCTGGCTATAGTTTTCAATATTGCATCATCACTGTACCTTTACAACAACCAAAGTAGCCACAAGCTACAGCAATATACAGTATATTTCTATGTCACTCACCCTTTACTGAACTTTTGAGCCGTTATGTCCCAACATCCTGAAATATGTCAAATTATGGTATCAAAACCCCATCCAGTCGCCAATTCCTTATGACTTCAAAACCCTGGTTGCGTATATTTAAATATACTTACTTATCAGATAAAAACACAATCCCCACGGTCCAAATCAAGCAGCCGTTTTCTTTTCTTTTTTTATCTTGATGGGACTCAGAACAGAGGAAGCTTTAGCTTTGACTGGTACGAACGACACCTGTAACCTCACAGAGGGTCAAACACGAAGCCTGTGCAGTGAACGCTGACCAGAGGCAGTCGTCACGATAAAGAAAGATCAACCAGACTCCGAGGGGAATCGATTACCGTCTGACGAATAGACTCTTTACCTCAGTGTGGACTGTTGTTGTTTTACTTTACTCTCACAGACAGAAGAAAAGAAAAAAAAGAGGAAAAAAGTGAACTCGGGTGACCTTTACTGATTTGGCTCAAGACTGTGGAAAAAGGAGCATGCTGAAACTGAAAAAGCTCAAAGAGCTGCTGAGGTGGTTACATCTGCAGGCTAATTGGAAAAGCCTGAGAAAAGAAGCTCGCCGGAACACCTATTTCAGCGTTTCTGCCATTATTTTTGCTACGCAGAGGCTTGTTAAGTATAAAAGGTTTTCGTTTTCAACTCGTCGGCCATGTCCGGGGATTTTATTTATGTCTTTTCGCAGCCAAAATTACCTCCAAACCGCCCCCCCTACATACACACAAAGAAAAAGGACTGTCTGCGCTATGTCAGAGTATAGGTGATAAAAGACATAACACACACCTCCTCCTCCGAGTGTCTGCGTGTTGTCTTGAGCACTGAATGATGGAGGAAAGGGTGCTCCTCCCTCGGCGCATGTACGTGCGCAGCACCCCACACACACACACACACACACACACACACACACACACACACACACACACACACACACACACACACACACCACTGCCGCTAATGTGTGCCTTCAGAGGTTCAGATACCTAGGATCATGACTTTTATATTTTCACTATGGCCAGTAAGAGATTAGTGTCAATGGATTACAAAACTTGTGTTTCTCACCCAAATGCATGTGTGTTCCTTTTTTTTTTTAAGTATGTAAAGTCCAGGTAGTTTACGAACCATGTTTGCCAGCTTGCAGAAGGTTGGAATACTGTTATTAGACTAAAGGACCGTTGATTAAATTCCTGTGTTAGCACGCATCCACACGGCTGGACCTCCACAGTGAAGTTTTTTGTGTTGCTGAGCATGACCTCTGACCTTTCCCTGAACTCTTTTCTTCCTTTGGGAAAGAGGAAAAGAAAAAAAAAAGAGTATCGTTACAGGAAGACATTAAGATTAAAGATTTCCCCAGGGAGTAACTTTCTTATTCATTCATGGTTTTTCCACTTGATTCATACCCGTGCTTCTACAATCCTTTAGCTGTCTGTAGGCACACGATCTATGCAGACGGTCAAAGTTTGGGTGAACATTTCATTTTGCTGAAAATATCCAAACATACACAGCACCATGAGCGTGCACCGTAGAATTGGTAACACATGCATTTGCGTACAGTCAAAGTTCTGCTGGGGAGGAATGTGGTTGAAACTCCACAGCCCTCCCGGGCTTTTCCGAGTTTATCTATCGTCCGCCACGTCAATTCAAACACTACTTGTTCACGGCCCCCCTGAGCTAATACAGCAGTTAGCCCCGCGTAACCTGCGCGCCCACTCCCCGGAGGAAGCCGTGAGGAAAAACTCGCACGGCAAAGAAGCAGAGCAGTACGATACGAAACGGGCCTCCGAGACGTTCTCGCCCGGATCAAGGCCCCTCATTGAGAAAGTAACAATGCGTTATATTCACATTGGAGCACAGCCCAGAGCCTTCCACTTCGGCTATCACCTTTCAATATGAACCTCTCGGTGACGGAGAAACTCTATAAATAACACAATCTTAGTTACTGTTGGATTTCTAACAAAAAAATGGGAGCCTTGTGTGCGGTTGCCCCTGTCCTGATCTTTCAGCCAGTATTCCCATTGGATGCATAAAGAAAAAAAATATTCCACTGAGATTCCATCTACACCAATGTCTGGTTTCTCCGTCAATCCCTCACAGCCACTGGCACATTTTCACTGCGACAGAAAGAATGAAACCAGATAGTTTTTTTGGTGGGGGGTGGAGGAGGGGCGGGGGGGGGGTTCAAGGAAGTTTGGGTTTAGAGTATGCTCCAAAAGGAAATGCAACAAATATCCATATGTGTAGTTTTTTTTTATTTTAGAAATTTTAAAAGCTTTAAGCTGCTGCTATCAAACAGTGACCAAGCTGACGTCCACCTGAAAAGGCTTCCTGTGAGTTAAAAGAACCATCAGTTGTTGTAAATATTGTCGGATCGTGTTCAGGAAAACGTTCCAGGGGAGGAAAAATGTTTTCTCCGCTTCATTGGCAAAAACAGCTGTTAATCAGAGGTCCTGTAAATTGTAAACCACTTCCTATCCAGATGTTATTTCATAAGAGAATCCCCCCCCTAAAAAAAGAGAGTCAGGCCAGTATTACACCAAGTCCCTGTGTCACTTCAGTGACTTCATGAAGCAAGAATGGTGCAGAACGAAGGTTTACTCCAATAAGAGACACTTTGACGGAGTCATGCTACAGTACATTCTCATCTGGTACCGAAGACACCCCAGGCACGCTTTCGCCCGAACCATTATTCCTGCCACCAAGCCACAGACGTCAGCTACTGTATTCAAATTAACAATTACCTCACCTTTTCAGGACCTGTTCCCAAGTTTGCCTCGTTGATCACCGGAGGTCATTGGTCCAGAGTTACCTGCACCTTGCTTTCTTGACATTTCCTGTGCAGAAATACCCATCAGTGAATGAGAACGTGATGAAAAATTGAGGTTCAAAGTTCATTCTTGACCTAAAAAAAACAAAAACAAGCAGTTAGTGGTAACAATCTTGCCTCAAGGTTTGTTAGTAGTGGTTTTCTCGGAGGCTTTTAATCACATCACGCAATCTTAGGTTTTCATGGATTTTTAGATGTTTTTTAGGTAGCTGGATGAACTTTGATGCTTGACATAGAAGTCGATCACAGAAGGATGCAAAGTCCTTAAAGTGCGTTGACAAAGTTGGAACACACAATTCCATGACAATATAATCTGCTGGTTGAGATCGTGTCGCATGATCGGAAGCTGTTGACTGCGCTGATAAAGGTTTGTTTAATTAATCAGCGAATAGCTGTTTGTGGCTCTTACAATACCCATAGACAACAACATCTCCCAATCAGCCACACATTGTGAATAGCTAATCTAAGTGCACCTTTCACAGTAGGTAGAGACTAAAGTATGTAAAGGGTCAATCTAATCCCTCCATCGACTGGTCCAGAGAAGAACCCTTAAATGGTAAGCCACTGGCTCAAAGGATGGCAATGACTTTGGTCACCACTGGATGGACTTGTACTTGGTGAAATGCACTTGTCTAGCTCCTTTCTAGTCTTCTGGCAACTCAAAGCACTTTTACACTACATGTCATTACCCCATTCACACCAATTTGGGGTTAGGTGTCTTGCCCAAGGACACATCGACAGAGGAGCCGGGGATCCTACACCTTCTAAACCACAGTCGCCCCAGACAGAAATATCTCAACGCCAACTGGATTGATTGCTGCGAAACGTGGTACAGATTTTAATTGTGCCCAGAGGATGAACCCTTTCGACTTTAGTGATCCCCTGAATTTTCCTCGAGTGCCACCATGACTTTCACATTTGTGGTTTTGAGTGATATTATCCTCAGACTAAAAATTGTATTTGTCCAGTACTTTGGATTACGACTAAATACTGGCTAAACCAATGGCATTCCCTATTAGAAAACGTTTAGCGTTCCAACATGTTAAAATATGATGGTGAAGATGGTGTATTTTATACCAGCTTGACGTCAGCATGTTAGCATCATCATCATCATCGCAGAAATATAAGACTACAACGGTCATTCCCATTCAAATCAACGTAGCAGGATGGTCAGAGCGGCGGCTATTTTTAATGCGTAAGAGAACGCTTCCGTATAAACCGACTTGCGGCACGCTGGGGACACTATGGTGAGCTTAAATGTGTGATGTCACCATAACAACTAACAATCACCATTTGGTTTTGACCTAGTGGGACCTAATGACCAAAGCAAACCCACATTAGGTGAGCATATTAGCGCTAGCATATAGCACAAAGCTCTGCTGTGCCTATACAGCCTCACAGAGCTGCTAGCATAGCTGTAGACGCTAGGTATTTAAAATAATTAATTAGTTACCAGCACAGCAACGAACTACAACTTTTAACACTTTTTGTTGCCAGAAGTTTGGTTTTGGTCAATAAAGCTTGAAAGAGATGCCTTTGAATTACAATTACCTGCAATGACAGTTATGCATGCAGAATTCATGTGATTTCTCTTTGAGGGTAAAGGAACGCTCCGTCATTTTAACTCTCCACAACAGCCATCCACCAACCAGCACCCTGCGTGCTGTTTACTCAAAAGCCCGGCGTCGTGAACACCACAGGAATAGAAGTTCAATCTTTTTTTAAGTCTTGTTTTCGGACTAAGCGTGTGATGTTGCCATGTTGACAGTCCCAGCTGTTTGACGGTAACTGTAACCGCACCTAAACCCGAGCCTACACCCAACCAGTCAATCACAGCAATCAGTCTGAAAACCCATGATACAGGGCCGCCTCTGTAGCTGCACTCATCAACCAGCTGGATGTGTCTGTATATAGTCTGGTGCTGTGTAGAATCTCCAACACACTTCTCATTTCCACAGTAGAGTTGCCAAACTAGGAGTGTTTTTTTTTTTTTTTTTTTTTTAATAAAAGACAGACCTTTCTTCCATAAACTCCACAGTCAATCAGTCAGGGTGTTTCAGTTTCCAGGTCTTGACAATATTTTACACATTCCGTTATGGTGAATCACTGTGGTCCTTTTTCAAGCCGTTTACCTACAGTATTGCAGCAACAACCTCCTGTATTTACAAAAATGCAAATCCCATTTACTGTACGTTACCCACCTCTCTGAGATTGGTCATTCGCAAGTCAACAAAATAAACGGCATTGGCGGCGTTCAAATCTGCAGAATTTCAAACCAGAACATCCTCCTCTCTTTTATGTATAGAACTTTATTAGGAAATGTTACACAAGATCACAGCATCAGGATAAAAAAAACATGTATTTTGTTTCACAGTGTTTCACAGAAAGACTTAAAAAAATGCAACAAGAGCAAAAATACAGAAAGATTTACCAATACTAAACATCTCTTGCAAAATGTCCAAAATCTTTTCCTTCCAAAAGTTGCAACATCAGAGCGTGTGAGGCCCCACATGGGACTTGTGCTCATCTGTTTGTGTAGCTTCTGCACCCACAACATATGGGTTCACTCCTCTGTCTGTGTCTGTGTGTGTGTGTGTGTGTGTGTGTGTGTGTGTGTGTGTGTGTGTGTGTGTGTGACAAACTGCTCGAAGGAAGAAGAAAGTATTACAGATTGAGGAGTGACTATTGCTCACTCTGCCTGAACCGGCTGGAGGAGTTTTTCCGAGAAGATCCCAGAGTGATTCTGTAGATCCCTGTGCTGGTTCCAGTTCTCCTCCCTGATCCCCTTCACCAGGCCTTCCTGTTGCAAGACACGGACATGAAAACGTATTGAAGATCTTGATGAAACAAAGCCACCCTTCTGATCCGATGCTTTGTGAACGAGGGCTTAATTTTGCTGCGATTTCCTGCTTTCTTTTTTTTTAGGGGGCCGACAATGAAATCTTGGGTTGTATTCACTTAATTTTCTTACCATTAGGAGTCTGAATGACACTAAAAAAAAAAAAGTCCCTGGCTAATTGTTTCTTCTTCAGAGCCATTCACAAAGCTGCTGAGAGATAGAGAAGACTCCTGAGCTAAGCATCAATACATAGGAGCGTGAAAAATAACTAGATTTGATCATTAAAAATGTTGAAATTATAAAACAAATAGAAAACTAAATAAAATTTGTTATTCACACGCACAGTGGATGACTACAAAAAAATATCAGAAACATCAACACCTGTGCTCGTTATTTTTTAGTACAGGTCTATCAAGCTACAGTGATGGCTGAAGTCATTATTGCATATAGCTAATGGCATCTAGTTCAGCTGTTTAATTAATGTAGCAAAGACAGGAAAGATACAATGTGACTGCCTGCTGTGTCCACAGAGTGATTTCTGTAATCCTTTTAAGTCACTCTTGATTTTTGGGAAAACAATGTAGTCTGGAAAACAGAGCTCTTTCTGTTGGCCTAAACTGGCGTATAAAAGGATTACAATAGGGGCAGTCTACGAGGGCTATGCACACAGAGACGTTTGAACTCAAACCATGTTGTCTGAATCAATTGTGGTACATATATGTTATATGTATATATGTATGTTAATAGTATGCAGTGAATTGGCTTTGTATTATGCACCTCACAAGTACAGTATGCCATCACAAGTGGAACTAGAGACCATCTTCCGATGGGATCCCACCAGCTGCAACGTCAAATCTGGCCAGGGACGTAAAGTTGGGGGGACCAATAGCCACTTCTCCACTTCCTACCTCCTATTTCCAGTGGCCTTACTCTGCCCTCAACCATCTTTGAATTTTAGCATTTGTTTTGATCTCATCTACACACCTGTAAAGTTTTGTGACGCTATCGTGGTGATAGTATCTGTCCACAGACAAATAAACACCTGACATAGTACTTCTGTGGTAGTTCCTGCCATAGTAGGTGTCTCCAGGATATTTTACCATGATGATACAGAAAGACTCACAAGGTAAAAATAACACCAGAATCGCTATTGAGGCAAGTTATAATAGACTGCAGGTGCAACAGTAATTTATTTAATTCTCCTCATTGTGTTTGTACATTTAGTTTATAGTGTTGTTGTAATGCATGTCTTTGCTTTATGTAAAGCACTTTAAATTGCTTTACATTTATTGTTATGTAAAGCGGTGTTTATGTTTTAAAGGGTCACACTAACTTGCCTCGCTTTTCCTTGTGTACAACAAACGACAATTTGACTACAGCATCCATGCTCAAAGCAAATTACCTGCCACAGTCTATACAAATATACAAACTTGTGGCCAACAGGCCTGAAAGCTTGGCAGTACCTACAGTACCTTGTATCCACTGGATGTGGAACTAGTTAAAACAGTTGAATAGAGTTAAAATAGTTCAAACGTGGCATCAGAATATCTCAAATGCACCTATAATAGCTACTTATGATAAGATTTAATTTCGCAACTTTGACATAAAACGTTTTGGACG